>VNKB01007602.1:0-63158 GCA_008042735.1 Drosophila leontia | reverse complement strand
TATATGTCGGAACGGGCCGGATCGGACGACTATATCATATAGCTCCCATACAAATGATCGATAAATTTTTGGAAAAAAAATTATAGCTTGGCTGTTTTTCAATATTATTCTATCATTTTTTGAAATAAAGCCATTTTATATTATTCCAGAATTTTGGTAAAAATTTTATGAAAATCGGACCACTATATCTTATAGCTGCCATAGGAACGATCGGGAAATTGATAGAAAAAACATTATAACTTCGTTGTTTTTCAACCTATTTTTATCTACTCTGAGATATAAGCTTATTTTATTATTCTAGAGTTTTGGTATAAATTTCAAAAAGATCGGACAACTATATCATATAGCTGCCATATAAACCGATCGGTAGATGTAGAGAAAATGTAAAACTGGGAATGTAAAACTGTAACTGTCAAACTCTAAACAATAAGTATAGGTAAAATTTAATGAAATAATATCTGCAAGGGTATACAAACTTCGGCGTGCCGAAGTTAGCTTCCTTTCTTGTTTAAATATATTTTTGAAGTCGTTTTTAAATTCAAAATAATTTTATAGAGATCACAGGAAAAAATAACTTTTAAAATTACACACCAACCCAATTTTTCTTCGTGTACCCATTACCGTTGCCCCTAAATCCGGCCATTCCCATTTTTCAGTACCATTTAATGTTGCAACATTTGCCCAAAAGTGGGTGGCGGTGCTCTCGGTTGGATGATGTGCCCGGAGGCCCGTCTGGCGGATTACGGAACTCTGGCAAATTCATTACAATTATTCAAATCTTTGGGATTTGAGCGTCAACTTTTGAATGCGCATATTTGCCCTCGCATTGACTTTGTGCCCGGAATGGTGGCAGTGGCATCATGTGCGGACTAGTACCATTTTCTCCCCCAATTGCAGCTTAAAATGTAATTGAATTTAAAGTGAATTCGCTTAAAAGTTCTTTTGTATTTGGAAATTCCTTACTGTACGAATTTCACGTGAATATTTCCAACAAATCAAAGAAAGAAAAAGTTTCCTTTGCGTGGGTTTTCCTTTTTCAATTATCATAAAATCAGGAAAAAAAAAGATACGGAAAATATATCCCATAATCTCGGGCGACAGAAGAATCAATGCCGAGAGCATAAAGTTATGATACAGTAATGTATATTCAGCTCGGTAAATCACAAACGTCGAAATCTCTATATCCTTGCGGTGCGGTGTCCCCAGAGATTGATATGGAGGGCTTAAGCGGAAAACACTTGGCCAAATGTGACCCGGCGGCAGCCGAACCCCTCGCTCATCCAACATCTTCCACACAGACTAAGCCGAATCGACACAAAGTCAAAAAAAAGAAAGGAAAGAAAAGGGGGCGGTTCTCTGTGGCTCTAAATAAAATAGAGCACATCCTCCCCTGCACAGGAATGACTACGAAGGGGCATCCATGGACTAGTGTATATTTTCACCGACGTGACTGGGTTTTTCGATGGCCGACAGAGTCAATCTGGCCTCGTCCTTTTTTTTTTTTGTCTGTCTCCGGTGGTCCCATTAAGCCGTTTTCAATTATAATCAATTGCCTCCAATCAGAACTTTCGAGTTTATCTCCAGGAATTTTCCAAAGGACAATCGAATTTGTCCTGCGAAATGTTACACATTTTTATTGTGGCCATAAAAACTAACCGAAAATAACAGGTCGAAATTTATAGATACCATTTACTGTGGTTGTTATGATTGGATAAAAACTAGGGGTTTATATTCTTGAAAATTACATAAGAAATATATACGAAATATATAGAATAGAAAGCTTAGAAAATGTTGGTAAAACAAAAAGAACCTAATTTAAATTTAAAGCTGTCAATATTGTTATTATTTTTATTTATTTATTATTATTATTAGTATTTTTTATTTATAAATATATAAAAGAGTAAACTAGTTATTATAATTCCTATATTATTAACAAAGCTTCGTTAAAGTCCCCTTATATTGTGTATCCTTTAGTAGTTATATAAACCTTATTTCAAGCATAGTTTCGTTATACACAAATGTGTTCATCATCTATTTTTGGCTTGTGTTAATGGCCTGGGTCCAATGGCCATATTATTTGATTATTTTTATAGACACACACACACACAAAACTTAATGCTTAAAAAGGAGAGGGAAATCCAATCTCTTTGATTTGTTTACGAAAACCGTACATTTGCATACACAAAATATACTTAGTTTAGATAGAGACGCAGCAAGGGCAGTGCATCCAAAGGATACATTTGGCTAAGTGACTCCAGCGGAGGCGCCATGAAGAACATAAAATCGAAGAGCCATACAGATACAGATACACAGATACAGATACAGGAGGAGCGTTGTGGCCATCTTTGAGTTTTGGCGCAGGCTTAGTGAGCAAAAAAGAGAGGCGATGACTGGGCCAAAAGTGGTTCGAGGTTCGGGGCTTCATTGGGTGGTGGCGTGGCCCTGATTTGATTAAAGTTCGACAGAAGAGCAGCACAAAGGACGAAAGGTCGATGAAGTGGATGGGGAGCGAGAGAGCAGGTCCTTGTATCTGGCAGATACTGAAGTGCTTTTGTGGCTAGATTTCCGGTCGGTTGGCCTTAAGTCTCCTCATCGTGCTTTGTGTTCTCTGCAGGATTTGACAAATGTTGCAATTTTTGACACGACAAATCTCGTTATCCTGCGCCCAGGACTAACTTGATTATTTCGTGGCACTATTTTAATCGATTTCTCCCTTTGTCCTTACAGCTGCCAGGCGGGCACCGGACGATGCATCGTGGACAAGGCGCATCGCAATCAATGCCAGGCCTGCAGGCTCAAGAAGTGCCTTCAAATGGGAATGAACAAGGACGGTGCGTATTATGGGTTATAGTCATAGTCATATGCATTATCATATCTCTCTCTCTGGGCTCGCTCTAATGAACCGAAGTGGGTTTAATTGGTCTTTAACAGGGACTCAGGCACACGTGGCCTCCTCCCTAAACCTAAACCCTTTCTCACGGAAACCCCTGTATCCGGCGGGGTTGGTTCCGGTTCCGGTGCGGGCGCGGGTGCGACTGCTCCTTATTTACATATTGCTCACCCAATTGATTTGTTACCTGCTGCTCGTGTTGTCTTTGACAGATTTTATGCAGCTTTGCCGCTGCCACTTGAGTGAATCCCAATTGTTCATTTTGACTGAAAGTTTTCTTTATTGTTTTTGATGGCCAAGACAAAGCAGTGATTTGATTTGAATAGTAAAATATATACAAACAGCAGCCAGTCAGTTTCAGGTTCAAGAAAAATCAATAAAGAGTCTTTGTTTGTATATTAAATGAGTCTTTATTGGGTGTTTGATTTAGATAATGAAGAGATTTTGAGAGTTAAAGCCTATTTTATGTTATTTATCTTACAGACTCTTTAAAATAGGGATTTACATCGAGAGGAAATGTCTGATAAAATATATTGAAATACATTTAACGCTCAATATTATATCAAAAAACATGGTTAGCTTTGATAAATATAATTTTTTTAACATAAAAAAATATCGCATTTAACATTATTATTGAAAATATCTGAAAAATATTAAATTTCACTTTAAAGAAGGAAAACTCTCAAAAAGTCAAATAAATTATTTTCTATTAAATATTAGGAGAAAATACCTTTTCATTTTAAATTGCTCTTTAAACAAAAGAAACTCTAAAATGTAACTTCACAATTTAAACCCATTTTCAAACGCTTTTCATCGCTCTTCAAGTCCTGATTGCCACACTTCCATTATAGAATATTCCCACTCTCGCACTCTACCAATCCGACATTCACACATTGTCGCCATTATGGCTCCTTTAATTTATCCGTAAATTATGCGTGCCGTTTTGAAAATAGCCACAGTTCGTGGATTCGCCATTAGTGGCGGCGAAGTAGCTTCTGTGGCAACCTCATTGTGCGGTGAAATTGCATAAACAAATGGCAAAACAATTTGTAGGCGTGAGCGGCACGTGACCACAAAACCAATTTACCATCAATGGATGGGCCTCTGGTTATGCTGATGAGGAATGGCACACGCTAGATGCTCCTGATCCTGCTGCTACTGCTGCTGCGGCTGCTGTTTTACCTGCGAGCCTTGGAGCGATTTTGTCAGTGTGACATTTCCTCATTATGGACTCACGTCCTCGTCGACTGGGGGGGCGTGGCAACCTAGACTTTGAGTGCTCATGTTAGTTGCATTTGTTTTCCAATTACAGCCGTGCAAAATGAGCGACAGCCCCGCAACACGGCCACTATCCGTCCGGAGACTCTGCGGGAGATGGAACATGGAAGGGCATTGCGCGAGGCGGCCGTGGCCGTCGGTGTTTTTGGGTGAGTCCTAGACACTGGGAAAAATATATATATTAAAAGATGTCTTATAAATATAATGATCATCAATTTTCTAAATTTATTGGAGAGTTCAAACTCTTAAATAATCAAAAATGTATATATGGAATTCCTTGATGAAAGGCTTCTTTTCATAATATAATATATTTCCAATTTCTCTGAGTGCTTTTGGCTGTGGGCTGTGCCTGTCATTTGCATAAGTCTTCGCTCTCTATCTAACCACCCAAAATCTGTGGGTAACTCCAATTTGCAGACCACCCGTGCTATTGTCGCCGCCCTGCTATGGCTCTGGACTCCTGCCGCCACCCTGTGAGTAGTTGCCACATCACATGGATGGTTATAGTTTTCCTCAACTCATTCCTAATCCTTGACAGCTTTGGGCAGCTTGCCGACGGGACGACTGCTGCATCATAACCACCTCACCTCTTCCATGCAGCTGGCGGCCAATCATATGGGCGCCGGTAGCTTTCCCATGTTCAATGCCGCCGCTGCCAGCGCCGCTGGGATGCACCATTCGCCCAAGGAGAAGGCTGCCTATGGCATGGAGCTGGTCAGCAGTGGAAATATCTCGCATTCGACCAACTCGAGCAGCAATCACTCTATAGATCCCAGCTCCCCGGCGCCAGGAGAAAATGCCAATGAGAAGAATAATGCCGGCGGTAGTGTGTCTTCTGTGAGCTCTTCTAGTCCCACGATGGAGAATGATAATGATGGTGGGTTATGAGTATTTAATTAAAATATTTAATAAATGTAATGTAATGTAAATTTTTATTAATTTTTATATATTCTTCCTACCCTTTCCAGACGACTCTATAGATGTGACCAACGACGAGGAACCGCACACAGTCAGCAGATCTGATTCTAGCTTTATTATGCCGCAGTTCATGTCACCCAATCTGTATTCCCATCAGCATGAGACGGTCTATGAGACGAGTGCCAGGCTGCTCTTTATGGCTGTCAAATGGGCCAAGAATCTACCCAGCTTTGCGAGGTTATCCTTTCGGGATCAGGTAGGATTTAGCTGCAAATCAAGCTGAATTTATAGTCTACTTTTGGGCAGCTTCATATATAATTTAATTACCCAAAATGTTTCCCTAGGTGATCCTGCTTGAGGAGTCCTGGTCTGAGTTGTTCCTGCTAAATGCCATCCAGTGGTGCATTCCATTGGATCCCACCGGCTGTGCCCTCTTCTCGGTGGCAGAGCATTGCAATAATCTGGAGAATAATGCTAATGGAGACACTTGCATTACAAAGGAGGAGGTGAGTCCTTGGTACTATCTTCTCAGAATATTTTTAAGCAAGTCAAACTTTTCCCCCAGTTGGCAGCGGATGTTCGGACCCTTCACGAGATCTTTTGCAAATACAAGGCAGTGCTGGTTGATCCCGCCGAGTTTGCCTGCCTCAAGGCTATCGTTTTGTTTCGGCCAGAGACCCGCGGCCTTAAAGATCCTTCGCAGATTGAAAATCTCCAGGATCAGGCGCATGTAATTATAAAAATTTAAATATAACAATTAAGTTATTACAAGTTAATTTTATCCTCACTAGGTCATGTTGTCGCAGCACACCAAGACACAGTTCACGGCCCAGATAGCCAGATTCGGAAGACTCCTGCTGATGTTGCCTCTTTTAAGGACTATTAGTTCTCACAAAATCGAGTCCGTTTTCTTTCAGCGGACCATAGGCAACACGCCCATGGAGAAGGTGCTCTGCGACATGTATAAGAACTAGTTAACTTGTGCTTTAAGTTATATATTTACAAATTTAAATAAAATATGTTTTTGTGTCTTGTGAATGTTAATTGAAGTGTTAATTGTTTGGGTCTTAAAGAAAGCTGTGTAAGTTGGCTTTATAGAAATAAAGTAAAGCATAAACAGCTGGTCTAAAAATGGTTGGAAAAAGGTTTTCATTAGAAAGTTCAGAAAAGTACAACTATTAAAAGTTTACTTTGAGTTAAACGGTTTATTGCCAGTTGTTTACTTTTTCTGTATAAAAACCCGATTGTTACCTTGAAGTGAATTAGTTACAAAGAAGTTTCCTTACTTGCTTGGTTGCCTCTAAATTCCGAGAATGCAGTTCATGATTTTCGGCCTGATTCTGCTCTATATCCATGGAGTAACTAGTAACCTTTATTGGGAAAACTATTTAAGGGAAAAAGGTTCTGTAATCTATATGCAAATAAAATAAATATATAAAATTAATAAAAAATATATATCCATTCCACAGCTATTTGCCATCTGCCAGTACATTATGGAAATTGTATACCAAAAGTTGCAGCTTGGTACTACAATCCTAAACAGAAAGCATGTATCCGATTCATGTATGCTCTATGTGAAGGCAATAGGAATCGATTCGCTACACGAGAAGATTGCGAGAAGTTTTGTCTGAAGGTGTGAAATATATATTTAACTTAAAAGGTTTTTAAAAGCTTTGTTTTCTTTATTTTCTCTTTTCAGGAATGGTTAAAATAAAATTGCTTTGAAGGTGCAAAATCTGGATGCCTAGGTTTTCTGTATTAGAATGGAATGGATTAAAACTGATTTATTTTCAAAGATTGTTAATGTTTACGACATATATAAATTGTGTTTATTTAATAAATTATAACAAATCGATTTTATTATTAATATAATTGATGACTTTTTACTCAATTCTAAGTATATTTGTATTGCACATTTAAGGAGTTATAGACTAGATAGGATTCTGAAGATTTTTTGAAAAATTATTAAGACAAATAAAAGACAAATGTTAAGCTGTGGAACATTGGATACCCAAAACTGATATTAGTATTTAGTAAAAGAAGAAATTAAGAAAATATTAAGAGTACTAGAACATGGCTTAGAATATAAATGCAATTATAGTTTTATAATTTTTTATTTAAATTCAGCATGGGACTCTTAAATCCTAATGTTGACATGAACAATGTTTCAATTAGATTTATAAGCAATACCCTTTGATATTTAGGTGCGATTAGAATATAAATGTAGTATCCATTTAATATCGATAATAGTGCTAAAAGTATATTTTCATATTCTGAAAACTATTAAGATAACTTCATCTAAAGGTGACCTTATACAATGTTTCAATCAGATTTATAAGCTATACTCTTTGATATTTAGGTGCTAGTAAACCAATTTTCTTCGTGTCTTAAGTTAAAGATAATGGGCGTATTGTTTTTTTAATTAAGAATTTCGTTTTAAATGTAATTTATATATATTTTTTTAAGCCTAACACACATTACATTTTTGAAATAGAAAATATTTTTCCAACTAAAAGTCTTTCAATTTAACTAATAAGGGTTTAGAATTTAAGTTTACTACTATTTAAATCATAAGTAAAGTGCTTACTTAGCTTCAGTTGCTTATCAGTAAAATTTTCTAAACTATTCAAAGTTGGAAACAAACTATTTGTCACAAAGCCAAATCAATGGTTTTAAAACTTAACTAATCAAAAACTTTGCTCCAATTTTGATAAGATTTTTGCATATAAGTCGATTCGAGGGCTTAGATGAATTCAGTAGAAACATTTACATTGAATAACTCCAAAGCCATTCCGAATTAGAAATGGTGCGAGTGTCCCTTGTGATCCTGAGTTTAATCCTTGAAGTATGTGCCTTTGCCTATCATCAGGGTACGTATTTTCATATTTACGGTAATCGTAAAGGCTAATTATACATTTATGTGATTTTTACAGAAGCTGTGTTTCATTTGATCAAACAACGACATGGTGTGACTATATATACATATAGATATTATATGGCCAATATATGTAACCATTGTCTCTTTTCACTTAGAACTCTGCCGTCTACCTGCCAAGACTGGAAACTGTCGTTACAACATTCACGCCTGGTATTACAATCATGTCACAAAAAAGTGCGAACGTTTCTATTATAGTGGATGTGGAGGAAACATGAATCGGTTTTACAATAGTTTCAGGTGCGAAGATTTCTGCATAGAGTATAGAAATCTGATACCATATGAAATGAAATAAATGAATAGAATAATTAGTTTATTAAATATATATACATAAATGCGAGGATAACAAAATAAATACAATATTTTATAAATAATATAATTTGTATAAATAAATATGCTATTAAGTCAAATTCAGATAATAAAGAAAATATTAAAAACAATTAGTTTTTATTAAAAATTATAATATATACAACTGATATTTTATGGCAATGAGTTAAGGAATATGGTAAAGATTGTAGTTGGGAAAAACGATAGTACTAAATCTCTAAGACAGTCTGCTACTTAAAGAGCCTTAAATTTAAGTTAAGTATTCCAAAAACTAAAACTAAACTAAAACACATGTGAAGTACTAACTTGACTTCTTTTATCAGTAATAATTCGTGAACTATTCTGGTTGGTACCAAGTTATTTGTCACAAAGCTCAACCTGCTGTTAAGTCAGCGAATAGCTTGGCTCCGATTTTGATAAGAATTCAGCATATAAAAAGACTCGTGGGCTTAGATGAATTCAGTACAAACATTTCCGTATTCCAGTTCAGAAATGGCGCGACGTGTGGCTATGTCTTTTGTGATCCTGCTTTTGATTCTTGAAGTTGTGATCGCTTATGAGTACACTAACATTAAAAAGGGTACGCACAACTGATAATTACCGGAATCATTAATATTAATTAGACATTTTTCTTATCCTCCCAGAAATGCAATATTCAATGTTCCGACGACGATATGGTGAGACATATATAAAATATATATATTATATTGCCAATATACTATGTAACCATTGTCCCTTTTCACACAGACATCTGCCATCTGCCGATGCAGCCTGGGAAGTGTCGTCATGGCGTAAAGGCCTGGTACTTCAATCATGTCACAAAAAAGTGCGAGAGGTTTATCTATACTCTTTGTGGAGGAAATGAAAATCGTTTTTATACAAACAAAGAGTGCATGGATTACTGCAATGGCTATACATATATATTTCCCGTAGAAGAATATATATTTTAATTACATAAACAAAGTATTAAAATGTAAATATTTAATATTAAATAATTTCGAAATAAAATTACTTTGAATTAAAATTCATTGACTTTATTTTATTAATTTTCGTTTTAGAATAAGGACTCTTGATTATAAAAAAAGTTTTATATTTAATTTTTGTTCAATTTTTGAATGCTGGCCGGATATGAAGATGGCACCATTTTAAAATTTGTTCTTATCCGGCAACCCCAGCCAGGAGTTTGAAATTTACTTCCTGTTTCCTACTTGTCCCGTTAGTTCATGTAGAATACAAGTAATATGTAAAAAAAGGGAGTGTGTATTAGGAATACAGACTCTAAAAGCCAACTCTAGATGACGACACAACAGCTTTTAAATAAGATACTGTTTTTAAACTTGGCTTTAAAAATAATTAACTTAAGGCAAAAAAAAAAAATAATTAAATTTATTAACTTATCATTAAGTGAAATTATAAAAAAGGAGGGATAAAATTTGGACAATTTGACTTTGTTTTGTACACGATTAGTTATGATTAATGAATTAATTTTTTGTTATTATTTTCAACGCATTTTAAAAATATTTTTAATAATGGCTATATCTTAAATTTATTATAAATAAATAAATAACAAATAATTTTGTAGAACATAAATAACTAAAAAGGACTGCAGTTTTTTGTTGCCTACTTTCAGGCTGCACCAGCTTGCTTTTTATGTATAACCTACAAGGATTTCTGGGGCTGTTATTGAAAGTATTTATTTAAATTCTATATAAAAACAATTATAATAATGCATTTTATATTTAGAGTAATAAAATTATAATGAATATAATATAATTTCCCACTCGGCAGGGGTTTCTTATCGCCAAAAGCTGTCGCGCCGCAGGATTCAAACCTCCTTCAACCCTGAATTGGGCTCCACTTCGCCCAACTGGTCACACTGGCCGGCGGGAGGAATCTGCCGAAGCAGGCTCACTTTTTGAGCCAAACGACCGACTGACTGTGAGTGATGCCAAAGGAATGCTGCGCTCCCCGAAAACCAAAGACACATCGCAACCGTCGGGTGGCAAACGGCAAAAAAGTGCAGTAGCCGTCGCAGTCTCGCGAATGTGAAATGAAATGTGCAATTAAAACGCGAATAATGGCAAAGTTCAAGTGAAATATTGAGGAATTCTAAAAAGGGAAAAAGGAAGAAAAAATAAATCACAGCCTTTCATGGCGCAGAGGTGTGCGTAAGTGCGTGCGTATACGCGTTGGTGTGGGTGCACAACACAAAATATAAATAAACGACGGCGGCAGCCAGCAGCAGCAGCATCCTCAACGTCAATGTCACTGAGAGGAGTTGATAAAAAGCAAAACTAAAGGCCTTTAATTGCCGCTGCAGTCACTAAATCATCAAACGAAAATATGAAAGCATCTCAGGAATCCAGTGTGTAAAATTAGAAGCAACAACAACAACGGCAACACACAGGCGGAGGCAGGAAAGACACAAAATAGCCAAAGCCAAAGAGCCAATATACATACATCCACGTCGTAAAGTGCGTCCGATTGGGAGAGTGCTCTCTCGCGCGCCCAGTCTCTCTCTCCCACTGCTCCCCCACCCACTTCCTGCACACATATGCTGCGGCCAACAGCAACAACAACATTAAACTCCTGGGGATGCTGTAAGAGCGGGACGGAGCGAGCGGGAGTAGCGCCACACGCTCTTCGACTCGGCTTTAACTTTGGCGCTCATTGTTGCTCTCTGAGTCAAAGAGCGCGCCGCTTTTGCACTGATAAAAAAGCTTATAAAATAGCGGCGAACTTACTTTTTCAATTTTAAAATAATAATTAATATAAAGGACTTTTTCGGAGATCTAATTTTGGGGTTATTATTTAGTCCTAAAATATATACAAAAAGCTTCTAGGATAGCAGTAAATTTGCTTATGATATTTACAAAATATTACATAAAGTTTGATTTTACTCCAAGACCTAATTTATGGTTGGAAAGGAACAAAAATGTATAGAAATACATAAAACAATATTAATTGGATTTAAAAAAAAGTTTAGTTTTCAAATGCATATTTTAGGTTCCGATGTAATAACCTAAATTATTTACATATAAATTTGCATTAAAAGAATTATTATCCTTTGTTGTATATTGTTAAAATATAAAATTCTTTTAAGAGTATTATTATTAAATTTTATTAGTATTAATATAAAAGTAGACATAGGCACATTAACCTTTTGAGACTCATTAATGATTATTCCAAGATTTATTTCCATTTACTTTCTTAAAATTAAAATTTTAAAAACTTTAAAAACTTTTAAATATTCATAATAACATAATAAAAAACATTAAGTGTTAGCAGTAGTGCAAGAAGATATTTCTTGAATTCCCAAACTGGTTTCGACTCTTTGGGGTGACTTTTTTCTCAGAGTGCACAAGCATTGCGTCGCTGCCTTCGGTCTGAAGGCACCACGAATTCCCAAGTCTTCATTTCAATTTCAAACGTCGAGGCAATCGGACGCACGCCGGCTCGTCGCAGTTGTTGTTGTTTTCGTATTTCGTATTTCCAAACGCGCGTATTGAAATTCGAACGGGAGAGATCGTGAGATCGGTGGTTTATGTTTATATATTTATGCGGGATTGAGATACCTAACCGTGTGCTTGCGTGATGATACCAGCAGGATATCCTTGGGTCTTCGAGTGAAAATAATGAGTGTAAATGGAGACAAGTAAACTAAGAGCGATAAGGTTACAGATGTCCTAAGCACACAAACACACAGAAGGACACACAGAAAAGCAGAGACACACAGCCAACGCAGGGATATTGCGGCAGGGGCTGGGCATGTAACTGGATCCTGGATACATGTTGGCTCCTAAGACAACAGCTCGGCAAAGGCAGGAGCGGGAGCAGCAGAAGGAGCAGGACGAGCAGGACGCCGTGTAAGTAGCGATGCTTAACTATAATAAGAAACCCGGCGTGGACGACAGGCAGGCGCAGGATAAAAAGCCGCACAAAAGGGGGACACTGCTGCAGTAGAGTCGCTTCCTGCGCCACTAAGTATGCCACTGCAATGCTATTTTAAGGTGCAAAGTGCATTGAGCAGAGGAGGTGAAGTGCTGCCCGTCAGCAAGTAGCCCGTAACCCACACTCACACACACACAGGGGGCATGCACCGGACCGGCGACAAAACACAAAACGTATTCAAGTGTAACTAAAGACGACCAATTCACAAACAAACAAACAAGCGAGCGAGCCAGCCAGGAGCGGAACTGAGTGCGGGGGAGGTGGAGTGCTGGGAACCTCGTGGAGCGGAGCGGACGACCCTCGAACCATGTGACCAAAACGGGAACCGTGGAATGGGGGAGGTGCAGGCAGTGCCAACCGAAGGGCCGCTGCTCGCTCGCTAATGTTTATTATGAAAAGCGTGCCCTTTTGAACGCCATCATGTATTTTTATTTTTATTTGTATTTTATGATTGCGCTTAGCCATGTGTATTTGCTGAGAGCGACAGGAGGAGTGGAGTGTGTGTGTGTGTAAATGCACAGCGAAAAAAGCAATCAACCTTGTACTAATTTGAGTCAATTTAAATTGAATTGCTGAGGTAATCAAATTAGGAAGTTGTATCAATTATACTGAGAACTTCAGAGATACATTTAAGTAGGATTTTATGAGAAATCCATCTTAGGATTTATGAATGGCTTTATTATATTAATTTTGGATGTGAACATACAGCTTTGAAAATGTTTTTTAAAAAAACGTTACAAATTCTTTAAAATCTCATAGATAAGGCACAATCCTGAAGTAATTAGCTTGAAACAAAGGAACATTTATATTAATGATGTGAGAACATAAAAATCGAAGTTACATATTTTCAAAATAACATTAAAAACCAAGGGTATTTACATTTTTTTTATACATGCGGACTGATAAGAATATATTTTTCTTAGCAGTTAGTCTAAAAAATTATGAAGTGAGAACATAAAACCTTCACATAAAACCAAGTTAGTTTTAAAATCTTCAAAATATCCCACAGATAAGAACCTTTTTTTTTGTGGTCCAAATCATAAATGAATTTCAAATGTTTATTCAATTTTTTTCTCAGTACTTTTGTATTTTTGTTTTTCCTGTTACGCGGCGGCTGTCGCGAGGCCCTCATGAGAGAGTGCAGCAGCACTCAATTCATTGATAAAAGATGCAGCAGCAGCTACAATTATAATATAGCAACAAGAACTCCAGCCAGCCGATCGACATGCCGCAATTACAGTTATAATTTGGGCCTGCAACCGTTATTCAAATGTAAATTCAAATGTGGATTGCAATTACCAACCCTCCACGGGTCGTTGTTGGGTCTCGGTGAGTGGGTAGCAAACAATCGCCAATTGGCATATAATGATCCCCTTTGGACGTCGAAACGTCCTAACTGAACTGAGTGACAGACAGACGAAATGGAATGGTATATCGCAATATATATATATAGGGTTTTTTATTTAGAATGGGTATGGGACTCAATTCTGACAACCAGCAGCGACATTCGGAACAGTTCTCAGGCCTTGACAAATGCACGTAATGATTGGACTCACACTTTGGTTTCTGCCTTTTTAACAATTTACGCGCGCAACTCTTACCCCTTCTTCTTCGACTGAGTTCTCACACTCGTCCACTCCTAGTCCATAATTTTAGGGGTTGTGCAACCCGAAAAAGTACGAGTATGGGTTTCAGATACATTTACAGCTGTTGCCTTCGATGGGCAAACAAGGGCTAGGGTTTGGAGGTCGAATTTTTGTCGAATTCGGGGACGGGGACCTGGGAACGTTGCAGGGAACATCTTTGACTCCTGCGGTGATTAATTGTCATCCGAGCGTTCGAACAACATATGTGAGCGGAGACCGGGACATGGGTCTACTCCTATAGGTTCGCCGGGGTCTTAGCAGTGGATTAGATGTCGGTGAAGGTGAAAGAATAGGCTCGTTTCTTTTCTTTGTTCCGAAAGGTATGTAGTAGGTAGCTGCTGATAGTAAGTAAGGGCGCAGCCCAGGGAAACCGTCGTAAATCGTTGGATTGAAACTCACTGATCCTATCCGAGGCCGATCCGATCGATGATGATGACGATGGTGAGAATCAAGAGGGAATTAACATGGCTAGGTAGCAGTCGTTGTTCGGGGTTAGAACTTTCTACGGCTATTATAATATCGTTTCCCCCTCGCTTACTACTGCGTAGGCAACTGCTATTTCTGGCTATCATCAGCCGGCATCATGTGGCCAGTTGCCAGTTTTGGCAACACACATAAATTAGGTTACTAGCATCATTTGTTAGAGGCGGACACACATTAGAACTTTGCTAATACGATACACAAATGATAAGGGCCTTCCATCATCGGTTGTTCAGTTTTTGGGTTGCCGCTTACTGCTGCTGATGGAATCATAAATAATTTGTTTATTGCATGCAGGCGCTGGCGGCCTTCCCCCTATCTATCTAAGTATCTACACAGTGTATCTTGTAGTAACATGCCTCATAACTCAAGCTGGAAACTATTGTTTCTACTTCTAATTCCTCGACAATTACGCTTAATTAATTTAAAGATGTTTGTTGTGTCCCCCGTAGAGTTGCTGTATGTCGTTCAATTTTGAGCAGTTATGACGGCGGTACGGCGTACGTTGGGGGGTGGATTTTATAAATAGATTAATTAAAATCATCTTTAATTGTTTGATTACAAGGCAAAGCGTGGATCTCTCACAATAGGCTGCCTCTATATGGTCTCGAGTTGCAGAGTGTGTGGGCAAAATGCGCAACATGTGAAATACAGATGCCGAGAGTAACCAGCACGGTCCCTTGGGCATTAAAGATTTCATTTGTGCTACAGATGTTCCGGCGATTGTACAACATAACGCAGTACGAGGAGGAGTACCCAGAGCCGGAGCCGGGAGCCAAGAGCCAAGAGCCGAGAGCCTCGAGTCACACGCAATTGAGGCAGCGGCATCTGCCGCAGACATACATACAGCCATCGGAATCCACATCCATGGATCCACTTCAGGGCAGTCACCAAGCAACTGGCGCAGCATTTCGAGTGGCATTTGATTTTAGTGCTCGAGAGTGTGTGCGTGAGTGTGTGCTCCAGAAGTATAAAAATTATTGCCGGGCTGCCAGGCAACTGAGTCAGTCAGTCATCAATTATTTTATAGAATGCTCACTTGTTTTGTGTGTGCCCTGGCATTGTTCCCCTCGTCACAGTCCCAAGTTCTCCATCCCCCATCTTCTCCCGAATCTGTGTTCTTGGAGTTCACTTGGAAGTTTTCTTACACAGGAAGGGCTTCTCCGCCTTTGCACTTCGCGGAGACTCGGCAATAGTTGTGAAATTAAATTGAATACGACGCCGATTATCCCACGCAGTCTTTCATTCGCATATCCATTCATTCATGCTGCCTAGGAAGCAAATGTCGTCGTCTCCGGCGACATCCTCATCCGTGGTTGGGAGGATGGAATCCGAGAGCTTGGGAAATCATCAAAGTTCAGCGGGACTTTGGTGGCGTCTCTTCTTCACAATATAAGATGATTACATGCACACGCAACTCGGCGTATCTGCCCATAAATCTTTCGACTCTACACGCAGCGAAAAAGTCCTTGAGAAATCGGCAAATATCAAAGAAACAGGACTTGTAAATATTCAAAGTATATATTAATAATATTAATATACAAGAAATCGTATTAAAATTCTTCTTCTTTTTATAGACTTCCGAACTAATCAAGGCAGATCCAAGAGCTGATACCAGTACAACGTATCTTTAGAATACATTTTCTTTAAGTTAAAAAAGAGCAGAAAATATCGAATTATAGATTCTGTATAATATTTATGGCAAAAGTCTATATATAAATCGGAGTATCTTAACATTCCGATATATGTAGGGGGGAATAAAACTACATTCTGTTTAATATACATACATATATCATACCAAAGTAATCGAAAATAGATCAAAAGTAATTTGAAAACATTTATCGGATATTTATCGATATTTTAAAGTTCAATGCGATATTTTTCGATACATACAAATTTGATATATGAAATTTTATATGTTCGATATGATAATTTGCGTTATTTTTGTTAATAAATTATATATTTCATATATCACTCTATATATTTTTGTCCCTCAACTAAACCCTCCCCTTTTTTCGCCCAGTGTCTATGCGTGTGTGTCCTCCTTCAGCTTGTCAGTCAGTCAGAGGATGTGGTAGGGGTTTCCCCCGGATGCTTGCGTGCCAAAATCAATGCAAGGTTTTTTATTTGGCGGTGACAAGTTTTTTTTTTTGCATTGAATAAATTTATAAAAACCCATTCCGATTATAAAGCGCGCCCGCAGACAATGAAATGTCACTGATAAGCGTCCCGCACAATCCATTTGGCCTACTTCAGTTCATTAAAAACCTATTAAAAAGTAATGTACAATATACATCGATGGAGATAAGACAGCAGCAGACTACCGAACGGATTCAATCGGGGTATTTTATGTGTGCCCGACTTTGATTAATCTCCCTTCCGTTGTCTGTATATGTAGAGATGCCTGCAATTCAGCATTATTTCACTCCCAAGAAGCTGCAGTAATAAATAAGCTTGGCTTTGTTTATATGAGCCGAAAATCAGTGTTCGATTTTCGCTGATGGCCATATCGATTTGCGGCCTTAGCCAAAATGTAATTTAGCTAAGCAGCCCCACAAACAATCAGCTCTCTCGTCAAACAATGGTCTAGACTCTAGACAAATCGAAAACAAAACGGGCTGAGCTTCAATATCCCATCTATAATTGAATGCACACACATACACCAAACACAAGCGTGTGTGCCGAGTCGGAAGAAGACTATTATAATCTGGTCAGTTACATGAGCCCAAGAGCACGCCCAGGCAACACACATATCCACAGAATATATATATTGACAGACACTCAAGTGTCCACAAGCACCCTGTAAATCCAATTGAATTACGCATAAAGGCGCTTAAATCGAAAGAAACGAGGCTCGTTCCCGATGACGATGATGATGAAGTCGATTAAACGACCCATCAAATGTATTATTTCCCCTTAACTTCTGATTACCCGATATTTTATTACGATTCGTGAGGGGACTGAGGGACTGCAATCATAATCACTTTTCACATATCAGCGTTTCCGCAAGATTTACATATCGACTTTTACTTGATGCGCCTCCTAATGGCCCACGTCGGTGCGGCCATAAAATCCGTTTGAGCCAGAGACTTGGGCTTTTGAGTTTTAACTTATGCATGATTAATACATAATTACGAAGGCAAACACATAAACTCAAACGCAAAGCAGAGACGGGGGCCGGACTTATCGCGGCTTGGGGTTCGTGCCGGCATGCGTCCACCCTCTCCATTCCACCAAACTTAATAACTCTGCAAGACAAAAGGCGCTTTTCCCAGCATAAGTTCCCTATAGTGGAGACCACGTCCTGGAGTGCCGGAGAACTGCAGTGTGGCGGAGCATACTTATACCTGTTATTAATATTTCGATTAGGTACCAACGATTCGTAGAACCTGACGCATGACTTGCATGGCTAATGGGAAATTTTGTAACTTGTGGCCAGCCTGTGTGCCCTACACTTGGGTTCTCACTTTGGCCGGGTCTCTTGGTCTCTCTTGGTTTCTTGATTGATGGAGACAACTCATCGATTGGGCTGAGAGTACAGGAAGTGTCCCTAAGTATGGACAATACATTTCCATTACCCAAGACCAATTTCTTATTGATCCTTTTTGTAGATAGAAGTCTGAGTGGCCTAAAAATAGTGCCTACCTAGGGGCAGGAAATGAAAACTAAACTCAAAGGAAATCTAAACTGAAAGAAAAATAAATGATAAATCTGTTGAGTAAGATGTAAGGGTTTTCGGGGTTGCTTTTTATGATGTAAAATTAAAGCAGGTGCATTTGGAGGGAAGAGTAAGGTTTCAGATGTGTGAAAAATAGGATAAGCTATAACTTATAGGCTTATAGGGTAATTTTAGTAAGGAACATTAAACACAAATAAGAATAAATCATAAAGATTAAGCGGACTTACCTTAAGTAGCTTAATTTGTTATGTAAAAAGGTTTCTTTAATATTATAGATAATCCTTTTTGATTTATCTAATCAATTAATTCCACTAATATAAGAATTTTCCTAACAAAGAAACACTTTATTCTCATTTTAAGGAAACCTTTCCGCATTTAGTTGTCACTTTTCCCCTATTTTCCCCTATTTTCTTCTATTCCCTTAAAACTCTCAGAGTTTCCCCTTAAAACCACCTGTATTTCTGAGCAGGTAGTGTACACAGAAATCGTCTCAAGTCGATAAGCATATGTGCCAGACCTTAAGGCTATTAATGCTATGAGTGTGCGTCAGAGATATGAACACTTTAGTCAAACCATGGACACTTTTCGTGGCTTGACAGGCCGCTTTGTGGGTTCTCGTTTTATTGCCAAGTCCGCAAATTGCCAGGCCAAAGACGTAGAAAGGTAGCTACTCACAACTACTCCTCACTCTATAGCTAACTCGAGGTTCTTATCTGACTTTCCAGATCGTATTCACCACGTCAACAAAGCGAGTGTGCAGCTAATGCTAATGCCTGCAGTTAGCTCGCCATCGCCACAACGCCACGTCACATTGCAGGTGCAGCAGTTGCACAGGAAACGCAGGAGCAGGAGCAAGAGACACCTACTCCTCCTTCACCACACTGAGAACCCCCTCAAGGCGCAGCATGGCGGTGATTAATAGAGCCGGAAGTGTGATTACCCTGCTAGTTGGCCTTCAGGTCATCTGCTTATCTCTTATGGTCACCGGAGAGCTGCCGCAGCTGGACTATGGCAGCATGTCCGCCTCCCTGGAGGAGGATGCAATTGACCCACTCACAGCACTGGCTCCCTTTGCCAACTCTTTGGTTACCGAGGAATCGGCGCCGCAAAAGCATCACTTGGAGCTACTGAGTAACAGTAGTGAAGAGGAGAATCCGGCACGACCTCCAGTGGGCGTTCCATCCTCCTCCTCTTCGTCCTCATCCTCCTCAGGGGCGACGGCAGCAGGCTCAGGAACCCTGCTGGAGGAGTTCAACAGCGGCAAACTGAGTCCTGGAGAGGCCAGCAACACGCTGCCCATCTTCTTAAGCGAGCCGGAGAGCGTTTTTGTGGTCAAGAACCGACCGGCCATCCTTAAGTGCAAGGCCTCGCACTCCCTGCAGGTGATATTCAAGTGCAGTGGAAGCTCACAGCCCCCGCCCTCGACGCACGAGACTCATGTGGATCCACACACCGGCGTCAACATGGAGGAGGTCACCGCCACCATACACCGGGACCTGGTGGACGAGTTCTTTGGGGATGGACCCTTCAAGTGCGAGTGCCACGCCTGGTCGTCGCGTGGCGTGGTCAAAAGCCAGGCGGCCACCGTGCACATAGCCTGTGAGTACACTGACATGAAAAATATGGTCAATTAATTTCCCGAAAATATTTTCATTAAATATTCAATCTAAATATTTATAAATTCACTTTCGGCTTTGGCTTTAAGCCTTTTTAATTGAAAAATCAGGCAACTGCAATAAGGAATAATTAATTTAATTGCCTTTAAAAGCCTTGCCTTGCTAATAACACATATTTTAAAAATTAAATTTAAAAGCTTATTGATTCATTTTTGCTTTGCCTGGTAAAATTCATAAAGTTGATTGAGTTTGTTTCAATCAGAAATGTTTTTATTAATGGCCAACATACACAATTAAGTAGTTGAATTAAGGTCAGGCGTTCAAATAAATTCAAGCAAGCCAAGGCTGGGGGAGTCTTTAATTAATTTTAAATGGAAAGGAAAACATTTTTAATTTGATTTTGAAAGAGTCATGGCTGCTCCAAGAAATATAAAATATTCAGTTTATTTAGTATTGCTTTGAATTCATTTAATTTTCAATAATTCTAGAGAAACCTTTTAAATTACTAAAAGCATTGAAAATTTAAAACATAAATCTATAAAATTTATAAATAATAAACTATTTAATTTTCATTAATTTTCATGAACAAAAAAAAATCAATAATAATTAAAATGAATACTCAAATTCTTGTATTATTTAAAATGACACTTAAAAAACAATTTAATAACAATTAAAGTATATTAATTTCCCTTAACCACTTTTAAAGTGTACTTCCCTTGCACTTAACACATGTAATACACCTTAGTCCTGGGGGTGGCTTCCTGTCAACAGGAGCGACCCTCGCTTAGCTCGCTTACCCCTATTATCGGTATCTGGAATCTACATCGGTATCCGCATCTGTCCTTTTTTTCACCACCAACTATAGATATTCGCAAGTCCTTCAACCAGTCGCCCACCTCGCTGCGCCTGGAGCTGGGCAGCCGGGCGGAACTGCGCTGCGAGCCACCCGGCGGCTTCCCCGAACCGAAGCTCACCTGGCACAAGAACAACGCGGTCATCACCGCGGAAAGCGAGCCCGGGATCAGCGTTACGGGCGGGATACTCACCTTCCGCCAGGTGGCACTGCAGCACATGGCCAACTACAGCTGCAGTGCGGAGAATATAGCCGGCAGACGCATCTCCGATTCCGCGGTGCTCATCGTTTATGGTCAGTATATACATATGTATTATATAGCTGGCAGCTATAGATGTGGAAAAATGAATTTAAAACCAACATGTTTTTACTCGGTATTTTGAAGAAGAAGTAGGGTTTATTCGGTCTTTGGTTATTAAGTATGATCAAAAAACAATTTAATTTTGGGAAATATTTGCTTAAAAATAAATGCCTTATAATAGCCTGATATAAATGTTATAAAATCACAGACTAATTCAGTTTGCTTTAAATTCTTGCCAGCTTCTTTCATCCCTACTAAGTGGTTTAAATTCTCGAGACTAAGTAGCCAATTTTCTGTTAAAATTAAATCTTAGCTCAGCTTTTATAGAACATATATCAAATTATCTTCCAATTATTTTCAAATCAAGTTCAAGTTTTAAAGTTCAAAATTCTTCTTAAGGACACAGAAATCTCTTAAAGTTACTCTCTAAAGTATGCAATAAAATTTTAGAGGACACTTTAAAGCGTTGTAACATTTTATAGCACACTTTTAGACACCAATTTCAATTGATTTCCAATCAATATAGATTCCCTTCAATACCAAGTAACCCATAGTCGTGTCTATATTATATTTCAATGCTCTTAATTGTTCAATTTTTGATTCCCATTCCGCAGTGAACGGCGGCTGGAGCACCTGGAGTCCATGGCGCGAGTGCAAGTGTGCGGGCAAGCCGAGCCAGGGACGAAAACGGTCGCGTACCTGCAACAATCCGATGCCGCTTAATGGTGGTGCCCAGTGTCCGGGCCCCCAGATCCAAAAGTCCGCCGACTGTGCCGCCTGTCCAGGTATGTAGCTGCGTTGCGGTCATCCGCAAAATTGTGGGTGGCTCTGCGAATTGCGGCCAACACGCCCACAATGCGGGCTCGGGTTCGAGTTCAGGGAATGCCTCGTTCCGGATTCCGGAAATGGGGGAGATGCTTTAAGGCGGTTGTAAAGCAGCAGCAAAATTGTCAATTTAAATGGCATTTGCGGCTGGGCGCCACCTGCACATGGCCCAGTAAGTCCTCTCGCGCCCCGCTGGCTCTGTCGATACATCTCCTGGGGCGTCGTGAACAACGCGTACTTTTTCACACCACGACATGAAGGAGATGGGACTGGGAATGGACATGGGAGGTATTGCGTGGTAAGGACAGTCCAAAAACACAAAGCACTGCACCAAGCTAAAGTTCAGGGGGTTTTACAATAAAAAGAGAAGACAAAACCAAGCCCAGATAAGCTTTTAGGGTCAGTACGAAGTGAAAATACACTTGGGATTCTCGGTTGATTATCATAATCCTAATGGGCCAGGACTTTACATGCATAAATGATAGGAATTATAAGGGACTTATGCCATAGAATGCTAATGTTATTAGGCTGAATACATCAATATATAATTTAAAATCAATAAAAAGGCTTTTGCTTGTTTAAGTTATTAAATTTCTTAGAGTTTCAAGAAATATTTAGGTGTTAACTTACAAGAGCTCTAACAATTTTATAGAGTTCGTTTTCAGAATATAAAATATTAAAAGAAATGCCTATTATTTAGAAGTATTCGAATATAAACTTTAAAATTCTATAAAATGCATATCTATGTAGTTTTTACCATTTAATATACAGAAATCAAATACTTTGGAATCCTTTAAAACAAAATCATGGTGTTGTACGTATTTATATATTTATTTAAAACAAATCACTTTATACTCGAAATAGAAAATGATTTTAGAAAGTTTTTAAAGCACCAAATCCATATTTCCTTATTAATTTTTCATGTCTCGTTTTATTTTGAAATCTACAAGAAATATCACAAGAATTTCTTTCCATAAGCTTCTAATCCATTAAAGCCCAATATTATGTAGAGCTAAGCTCCTCGGCTCAGTGTTATTATTTACGAGTGGAAAAATATCAAGTAGAGAAGTATATTCTATATATATATATAGACTGGCAGGCAGCCCCTCGATATAGTCACCATGCCCGGCGCGAACAATGGCATAATACATTTTTGAGTGAGTGCCGAGTATTTCATTTTAAACACGCATTCGGCTGCCGTTGGTGGTGCCTTGGACCGACGACAGATATCTCCACATGCATATATAGAGATGGATAGATTGGGTCCCAGCAGGAGAAGAGCAGGAGGTAGCTCTGGCTCCCTCCACCAACTAAATGGTGACAAAGGCACTGGATATTCAAGGGGAAAGGGGGAGCAGCACAGATACTGCCGAGATGGGCCCGGAGGATGAGGATAAAATCGGTGGTGGCTATGGGGCGCTCTCTTTTTGACAGACGCACGGGCGGCATGTGTTTGAGACTCTTCACTTTTATTCATGTAAATTTATTGTATTGCATTGTATTGTAGTGGGATCCCTAGGATACTTGGCCAGAGCAGAAGCCGAGGCCGAAGCCCGTCAAGTCGCACAGCACAGCGGGTGCAGGCAATGAGCAATTGTTGACAGACGGGCGGGGCAAATTGGTAGTGGGATGGGGACGAGGGTGCCGGGAGAATACTCCGGATAATAGGGGGGAAAACTCACCCACTCTCCTGTTCTTTTCTATGAAAAGTGTGTCATAAAATTAATTTTAAATTTCGCTTGGCTTTCGTTTTTTTCTTTCCTGTCGACTCTTCATCCCCATGGAACCATGTCAACCTTATGGTCCTGCCGCCGTATTGCTGCTGCTGCCACGCCCATCAACGCCCGTGATTACGCTGTCGCCTGCCAACAACAGAGGACACTCAAATCGTCAGTTCTGATGGATTTGACATTTCGTCGAGTAAGCGCAGTAAGTTGAACCGAAAGCCCTGACAATGTGCATTTCCCTCAAAGAGGAAAGGCTTTCCCGGCCAGATTCTGGCTCCTCATTTTGGGTGGGACAAAGGGGACAAAGGGTATCCCCCTACCCACCGTTCCCTTCTGTTCCGTTCGAGCTGTTAAACTTGAATGCTTAACGAGCCGACGACAGTTAAATTTTTTAGTTGGGGTTACAACACATCCAACATCCACTGGGGCCTTCACAATCCAATAAACAATCGTGTTAAACCGAACCGGCGGCGGCATCAGCATCCAACCAAGCGTGGCGTCATTCGTTTTGGGTTCTTCAGAGGGCTTCCCCAGAAAAAAACAAAAACTATATATATACTTTAACTGACTTTAACTGGAGTGACTTACTTTACTGGGGTGACGTCACTGCGACACGAGTATCTCGCAGAAAGTTAAAAATCACTTACCACGACTTATACTCCTCCCTGATTCATGCAACAGTCGTCGTTGTCTGGCGGGGTCGAAAAGGATACGCCATCCTTGGTGATGGCTATTGACAGGATGGGCACACGGACATGGGTAAGGGTATGGGTATGAGGATGCGTTGCGGGGGAAAAACTAAATGCCAGGCAATGTGATGATGGCTGGCGACAAGTCCGGAATTCTGTGCGCCCCTTTTTTTTTTGTTGGGGGTGGTTTTATGTTTCCAAAACAGGAAGTGCCAAATGCCGATGTATTTATACCAGTATGTGTGTTCACTGAGGGAAAAACTATAGCAGGAAGGGAAGCGTAAAGTGGAAATAAAGTCATTTGGATAATCATTTTTTTATTAGAAATGATATTATTATTTCCCATTTATTTAAAAACTTTTTATTTAATGGAGTTTCTTGCTTAAATAAATTTTCAAAGAATTTTAAAATTAATCTTGCTTTATTATAGTCTTGTGGTACACTTTTCTAAGGTATACAGCCCTTTGTCTAGGTTCTTATATATGAAAAATTGTTATTTAATATTAGTAATATTATTTTTCTAATATTGACACTACTTTTTTCCTTAGTGTCTGCCTGTCGAACATATATTTCAGCTGCCATAGGCATGCATCGCGTTCCACGGACATTTTGGGCTTTTTGTTTAGCTTTCGGACTTTCCGCTCTTCCTCACTCCAGCGGGCAAAGGGAAAGCAGGGAAATTGAAATAGCAAAGAAAATGCGAAAATAGAAAAGCATTAAAATGACAATCACTTTTCCCTCTCCCAACCCAATCCAACCCACACCCACGCGCCGCACACAAACCCCAAAAATCAACAGTGGCGTCGTCAGTCACTCCGTGGCAGGGGCAGGAACATCTTAAAAATGGGGGGAAAATGGCCAAAGAAGAGCCACTAATTTTATGGTGGGAACAAACTTTCAATTTCTCCCCGAGGAGCATCTATTAGGCCGTAATTGAAGAGGTTGCAGGAGGGGATAAGGCCATACCGACGTCCCTGTTTTGACTCTGACTCTGAGGTTGATATATGACCCGGGGAGTGCCGCTGTCGGGAATGTGTGCTAAATCATGTTAATATGACTTTTGATTTCTAAACTGCCTTTTTCTCTCCCCTCTCCCCCCTTACAGTGGCCCGCTGGTCGCCGTGGAGTGACTGGAGCATCTGCTCCGCGGAATGCATTCAAGTGCGTCGCAGGAAATGCCTGAGTCAGGGCCTCCAGACACCAAATCCCGATGGCGACGAGAGCAGCGAACTGCTACTGGGCTCCGGCGTGGGCATGGCCGCACTCAGTGCTGCTGGCGCTGCCTCCGGTGGAGGAAGCCCCGGCGAGACGGCTGCTGGATCCAGCAGCTCCTCCGACAGTATCGCAGGATATGGCAAATCATTGTGCACCGGAAAGGATATACAGACAGCCGAATGCCGCGGCGAACAGTGCCAGATTGGCAAGGATGGTGAGTGTGCCATTGCCAGTGACAAGAATGAATGCCAGGGCAGGAGCAACAAAGTAGACAGTTAGACAACAATAACAGGCCAGGCCAGAAACGGAATCAGCAGCCAGGACACAGAGCCCAGAACATAGAACCCTTGCCACACAAAAGCCGAGCACTCAACGCTGATTGTCACAATGGGAAATTAACCAAGTGCATTTGTTTGTGCACGGCCACGGGCTTATTTATATATATATAAGTCCCTGGGAGTAAAGTATAGAAAGTGTATGGCAGGGACAGTTCACCCCAGGAGGTGGCCCCCAGTTCTCTAAACTCTCAACTTCCGACGCCCAATCGAAGGAAGAAGGGTCGCAAATCAATCGCAGCAGCACTTGGAATTGAGATTTAAGTGGGGGTTCCCAGCTGTGTGGGTTTATGTGCTTTGCCAGATAATTAGGCGTGCGGCAAAGACAGCAGCACCAGGATCCATCCATCCACCCCCCAAGTTTGTCCCTTTTGCCACCCCAAAATCTGAGAGCTTTTCCCGTGTCATTGTTGCTGTTTGCCCTTCGATTTTCAACGGGGGAGCTGAGCTGTGCCGAGTGTGCGATTGACCCAACTCAAACATAGTTTCGTGCGGTCCATGGGGATCAATTAGATGGCTGTCACAGTGTGTAATTGAAAGGATCAGGATTCAGGATCAGAACAGTAGGAGGAGATTTTGGCAGGTTTGTCTTTTATTTGATTGCCGTGCTGAAAAGTTTACGAAGAGTGACACAAGGAGTGTGTGTGTGTGCAAGCTTATTTTCGATTCTATTACGATTCCAAAGGCAAATCCAAAGCCAAAGCCAATTCAATCCTAGTTCCCTGGGGCCACCGATACCTGCGGCTTCATCATGGGCCCATTGTCAGCGGCCTGTACACTCAGCCATCTGATATTAAAAGCGTATTTGTCAGGCCAAGGAGACGAGACGAGACCCCTTTTGATGTCCCTTGCAGGAGGGGATTTTCCAAAAGAAAAAAATTACAACAAAAAAAAACCAGCATGCAAAATGCACAAAAGCAAAGGGAAAACGAAAGCCCCGAGATGTATCCCAGTTGGGGATGCTGCTACGGCTGTTTCCGATGCTGCCGCTGATTTACAGCGAATATAATTGCTCATTTCATACATTGTATAATGCGTCCACCCACTCAGTCAGTCACTCAGTGCTTCCCCTCCGAAAAACGAAGCTCCAGCTCCGTCGCCGTCTCCGAATCCCTTCTGGAGCGGAGTAGTAAGTACTATACGGTATAATAATCATAATATATACAGAGTAATTCCTTGCGCTGCAGCGATTCCTTTTTCGCCAACAACCAGTCACCGCCAGCGCCCGGCAACAATGACGACAACAATCACAGCAACGGAAACAGGCAGCGTGCAACAATGGGAGTCCAACAAGGGGAGGAGGAGATTTCTTTCGAGGATGGGGATGCGGGAGCCTGTGCTGACTACGCTGCTGGCGACGGGGGGCCGGCGGCGAATAATAATGCGAAATAGACGTAGCTGGACTGGGGATGAGCATACAAACATAAAACATTAAATACAGACATATACAGCTCCGCTCCGCTCAGCAGAGCGCCAGATATACGGATACGCATGGCTGCTCCGGATTGATGACAATGGGTGGAGGTGGGGGAGGAGGATGATGCAGAGGATGCCACTGCCGACCCTGTTTGGTTATGGAAAAGTTCGGTTCGGTTCGGTTTGGTTCTCGGTTCAGTTCAGTTCGGTTCAGTTTTTGGGTTGACTCAACGTCCATGAATGTGTGGATTTCGCTTGGCAGGCATCCTGAAAAGCACCGAGGGTGGCGTCGGATTTACGCAGAAAATTCTTGGTTTCTCCTCATTTTTTTTAATGCCCAAACACACAAAGATTGGCAAATGGAATGGGGTTCTCATGGTGGCAGCATCTTGGTTCGAAGGCAGAAATTGCAGGCAGGCTGGCATTATTGCCATTCAGTTTTGTAGAAAGTGAAGGATATCTGAAAGGATACTTTCCCGACTGAGCTAGGAATTACTCATTAGTTTGGAAGAGAATATGTGGCCAGATATGTACTCCGGGGTCTTGAGAGATATCAATCAATAGTCGAATTGAGAGGAAGGTTTGGTTGCAAGTAACCTCCTGGAGGCGGTGATGATGACAGTTCCTGAGGCGAAATATTTCCAAATAATATTTCTGAATATTTACTGCACATTAAGGAGTATGAAACTAGCATAAAATACATTTAAAAAATATATTTTAAATACCTATTGGTTTGCCTTCAAAATAAGTTAATCCCAAGTACTCAAACTCCTTCCTTTGGCTTAAATTTCCTAGGGTACAACCCGTTAACTCAGCAGATTTATATGAATCCACTACGCTTGCTCATTGCAGATTTCGATTGGACCCTCTATCTGGGACTGGCCTTCATAACCGCGGTCTGCTTCGCCTTTGGTGCGGCCCTCATCTGCTGTGCCCGCCGTGGCATTCGCACCAATCCCCACTACAACATGGCCCGCTCAGGTGAGTTGAAACGGAAAGGAGCCTGCTCTCCACCGTGCGTTCCCAACCGAACAATTCTGACCAAGTGTTTCTCTGTGTGTGTGTTTGTTTTTCGATTCCGATTCCGGCAGTAATGGACGCGGATTATATGCCCGGCGTGGTGGAAAAGAAGGAGATGCGCATGCACATCGAGGCCAGCAACATGGGCTACGATTACGTCAATCCCGGACATCGGTACTTGCCCAGCATGGGCATGGGCATTGGATGTGGCAGCATCGGCGGTGGTGTCACCGAGCACCACTACGATGTGCCCAATCTGTCCGCCAAGTAAGTCTACAAATAAGGCGAGAATGTTATTAGTTTGCTCAGTGTATATATGTCCTTTTTATACACTTTTTTATTGTATCCTTTTGTGGACCTTGAGTCGCGACTGGGTTGCAATATGGTTTAAATACTGTTGCCAGGAAGGGAGGGGTTTCTTAAATCTGTTAATATTTGTGGATTATCTTTATGTCTTTGGTTAAATAGCTTTAAAGAATAGTTGAAATATTTTTCTCTAGAACTAATTGTTAGCTTTCGATCATTTTGCCATTATTACATTTTTTACGTTGGCTTCTAAACGTTTTTAAAATGTCTTTTCTTGTTGTATTTTCAAATTTTTATACTTTTCCTGAAGAGGGCTTACATTTTGATTACTCTTTTGAACAAGTATAATGTCCTTTTTACGACTCTTGAGTCATGTTAAGTATGTCCTGAGTTATGATTCTTTTAATATCCTTGCCAAGGCAACGAAATTACTTCCTTCTTGAGGAGAGTCTTTCATGTTGAACTATATGAGGAGTTTAAATATTTAATAGCCACTTCATTAAATATTCATTTTAAATTCAATTAAGAATTTAATTTTTAATTAAATTTAACTTGCAGCTACACCAACCCCATTGATCATCTCAGTGTAGACTATTTGTCTGAAACCGGAGAGTCATCCACAGCAGATACTTGTAAGTAATCGTTTGTTACTATAACCTTTAAATATAATTTATTTGTTATTAATTTTAATTTTTTATTTATAGCCAACTCCACCTTTGACATGAACAACAAGCTCTCCATACTGAACGCCTCCAAGAGCAGCAGCTACGAACTCTTGGGCAGCTCTGGAGGACAGCTACGCCTTTATGGCGGCGAGCTGTTGCTCTTTGTGCCCGAGCATGCCATTGGCAAGCACTCGAAGAAGCATGTGTCCCTGCTCCTGCTGAGCGACGAGTGCAGTCGCGTTTCCTGCGCCACCGAGAGCTCCATCCTGTGCAGCAGCGTGGTGCACAGTGCCCCTCGTAACTATAGCTTTGTAAAGCCGGTGATCCTGAAGATACCTCATTGCCTGGTGGCGCCGGAGCAGTGGCATGTCCACATCTACCATGCGGATAGCGAGCACGACGAGCTGAGCGTAAACTGGCGACGAGCGGTGTCCGTGGGCGAGGAGACCATCAACACGCCCATGTTTGTGCAGCTAGAGTCGCGGCATGTCTTTATTATGACGGAGCAGCTGGGCCACTTTGCCGTGGTGGCGGAACCAAGGATCCAGCAGCCCTCCATCAAGATGAAGCTGCTGGCCTTTAGCCAGCACACGCCACCGAGCAGCGCCAACTGCAGTCTAAGGATCTATGTGGTCAAGGATCTGCCCAATAGTCGCGACATCTGCTCGAACGTGGAGGCCAAGCTGGGCGGCAGTTTCCTGGGCGAGAGCCAAGTCTTTGCCTTCACCTTGAATAGCCGGAATCTCAATATTCGCGTGCGCAGTGCCGATGTGGAGGCAGCGGCTCCCTACGAGCACGCCATACCCTACCAGCACATCCTCAGCAACAACTCTATTCTGCATTGTGAGTTCAGCCTGCGGAGGCAGGACCAGACCACACTCTGCGTGGACTTTGGCCAGGGTAGCGAGGATGATGCGGATATATATACCTTCAACATTCCGGCCCACTCGCTGAGCGGCTCGGCGGAGGAGCTGGCCTCCACCACGAACACCACCATCTCCATCGACCGGCAGGGTAACTATGTGAACGAGAGCTGTGTGATGGACTTTGTCCAGCTTCCACATGCCACCAAGCGTCTGATCTGCGCCGCCCTGGATCCACCGCGGGCCGACGAGCGCGACTGGCGGCTGCTGGCCAAGAAGCTCAATACGGATCGGTATATAGCTTATTTTGCCACCAAGGCCTCGCCCACCGAACAGATCCTGAACCTGTGGGAGTGTCGGGCGAATAGCTCACCCGGTAATAGTTCCAACTCGGTTTCGCACACAATAATGAACCTGTTGCTCACGCTCAAGGAGATGGGACGCCAGGATGTGCTGGACATAATCGTGGAGACGATTGGTCCGCTGTGGTTCTAGAGGAAGCCATGGGGTTAATATTCTCTGTTTCAAATTTTGGCTTATATATATTCTTGATGCCAAAAGGGAGTGATACTTGAAACAAACTAAGCGTTGATTTTCTTTGTTGATTTTTACAAAAAATGTTTCCCTATTTCAAAACATTTTCCCTTTTTAAAATATTTATAATGTTCCCAAAGAAAATACTTACAACACCTAAGAACTGAAGAACCACCTGGAAAGTTTGTTAACGTGTTTAATATTTGTAAAAGCAGCAGCAGTCCCCCAATTGTTGTTGAAAACAAAACAAAAAAATGTTCATGAGTTGCCTTTTATTTACAAAATGTATGAACGACACACGACGAAACGAAAACTGGAAAACATTGAAACGAAAATGAAAGTAAAATTGAATCAAAGTGTAGCCTGTAGTCATTAGTCTCTAAGTTAAGACGGTAACTTGCTCAACGAACACTGTTCCCTATGGGTGCCATGCATTTTATACACTAAACGAGGAAAGGTAGAGATTAATTATACTTGTGGCTTAGCAAACTTATAGTTTTAAACACTAAACTGTAGTATTATGTACGATATGGCAGCTGTAAGATACGAGTGCAGGATCTGTGGCAAAATATATATTTAGAGTTAAGTTATGGGGAGTCCTCCTCCTCTATATTATGCCTGAGTTGTAAACTGTTTTGCCAAATCGTTGAATTTCTCAGACGACTCTAGTTAATGGTGGACAGCATTTAGTAATCAAAACTAAGCACACAATATAGGAAAGGGTGTTGTAATAACAAGGTGGAGAGGATGTTATCCATCTTATTATAACAAAACCTTTCATATACCCATACGTATGTAGCCTCTCATATACATATATATATATACCGCGTATTTGTATATTTAGTGTACGTACCACATAGTTATAGTTACGAAAAAGAATAGAAAACAAAACGAGTAGCTTGTTAGACATACTCAAGTGATAACCTTTGTATTTGTCTTTAGTTGTAAGTCTGATCCTGTCGTTTAATCGTTAATCAATTAAGCAACGTATACTTAGAGGCCCCACAAGCAGAAAAAGCTGAGTTCAATAAAGAGAAATGAAAATATAAATAAAAAACTAAAACAATAATCTTTAGACTATTTATTTAACTTGAAAACTTTAAGCCATGTTACTGGAGGGCACCTCCTCCTCATCTTCTTCGTTGTCCATCAACATGCTGATATTAATTAAATGACGCATGGTGGGACGTCCATGCGGGCAGTTCTGTTAAATTTTAGTTTAAACTTCAAAAATGTAAATAAGAGATTTCAAGTTAAACTCTCACCCAGGGCTGATCGATTTCCCCCATTTGTGTTATAAGCCTCCTCATGGTTGTGGTTCTATTCAGAGCCGTGCCAATCATCACAGATTTCCGGCATGCCCGCGAAGCAAACATGGCACGTACCCTTGATGGCCTACATATTGTACCTTCCGGAGCATCCTGCAGCATAAAGATGAGCTCATCAATGTCCTCCTTGCCGAATTCCCAGCGCCGACTATGCGGTTTGCCCAGCAAACGCACCTTCTTAGTGGGGGGAGCTGCAATGTTAAGCTTTAACTATATCCTTTTCACTCCTTCTCTCTAGACTTACCCTCCTGATTGATCTCAAACTTGAAACCATTCTTCTCAAACACTGGTAGATGATCAATTAGCACCATTTCATTGACCGCTGTTAGATCCAGCGATTGGGGCACTGCCAGGCGCTGATATTCCAGCTGAGTGCTGCGCTGCAGGGTCTCAAAGTTGTACTTCTCATCGGTGGCATGCTGATCCACAATGAACAGGTCATCCTCCAGCTTGACAATGATGAAGCCCAGATTGAATTGTCCAATGATTTCCATGCGTACAAAGTCCTCTTTACCGATTTCCCGCTGCAGTTCCGCCTCGGCGGTGTTGTTTTGATTCGGATTAATCTCACTTTTGAAGCGCAGTCGCTGCAATTTGGCTCGTGCCCGTCGTTCTCGCTGCTGCTGCTCTTGGGCTTTCATGGAGGAAGCTATCTCCTCCAAGGTGATGTGGAGCTCACTGCTGGTGAAGTTGGAGGCGGATGCCTCTTCTACTTCCTCCTCCTTGTCGAACTCTATGCGGGTGGGCAGCTCAATGCCATCGTCGTCGTCGTCGTCGCTGGGTTCTTCGGATTTCTGGGAGGAAATAGAAGCATCATCCATCTTGGACTCCGGTTTGGTTAGGCTCTTGACTTCGGGTTTGAATTCCGCTATGCTACGGCGGCTTTTCACTGGCGTCAGGACCTTGCAATCAATGCGTGCTGCCTGGACAGGCTGCGTCAGAAGATCGTAGGCTGAAAAAGAAGAAATTCTTTATACATCCTTCAGAGTTTTCCCTATCCTCACCCTCCGACTCCTTGGCCAGCTCCTTTAGATTCACAAAACTATCATCTAGTTTGGCCTGCTCTTTGTTTTCCTTGGCCTTTTCCACATCTTCACTCTCCTCCCCCGATTGCTCTGATGGCTCTTTTGGCGATTCTTGACTAAGGAAATTATGAATTTTTTGCATTTTCAAGGATCTTGTGGCCAACTGTTCGGTTTCACTGCAGCGACGTTTGGGAGGAGCTGGTGGGGCTATGCCCTGGGTATCGCCAGTGCGTCGCCATTGAGTTAGCACGTCCATAAACCGCTGCGAGGAGCTAATGGGCACCGTATCCTCCTCTTCCTGCAGCTTGATTTTCTCCTCTTCCTCCCTTTCCGCTTCCATCTTGATTTCCTCCTCTTTTGGCTTGACTTTGGGTTCCAGCATGCTCACAATGGTGGTATTTTGCATCTGAAACGTGGCCGGTGTTTGGCCAAAGGTGTCCAGCAGGGATTTCTTCAGGGCCAACAGCAGAATCCTTTCGTTGTTGATCAGCAACTGGCGCTTGTCGGGCGTAAGATTTACATCCACATCGGAGCGGGCGGTGACTATGTTGAGGTAGATAAAGGGCTGCTGCTGAACATTATAGCGATGGTACATCTCGTTCATCACCTTGGCTATCTGGAAAGGTAAAGTAGGTTAAATACTCTTCTAGTTAAAGTACCCTCAACGCACATTCTTGGGATCACAGGGTCTGGCGTTGACAAAAAAGAACTGGCGGTCTCTGCTGGAGCGTCCTGCTCCATGACGGCAGCTGGAGATGTAGCCCTCCAGCTGGAAGTCCGCTTGATTAAGGCGCTCCACATCCTCGGAGGTAAACTGCGTGCAGGTTGTGGTGTCGGCTGCATCTACAGAGGAGTTAAGATCCGCTCGCAGCCCCGCCTCGCTCAGCTGACCATGCTCAAAGGGTGACTTTAGAGGCACTAGATCCGAAGCCTGGCGTGCTCCAAAAATCGCTGAGATATTGGCCAACACATCCTGGCTGCCATGTGTCTGCAGGACCACAGTCTTGGCTCCCTTGGGGGTCTGATTGCTGCAGAGGATGCGCACGCCTTTGGTGACCAGGCAATAGGCCTGCAGGATCTGGCACATCTTGGTGAACTCCTTCTTGATATTCCGCGTAAAGTCACGACGGCGTACAGGCAAGGTGGAAAAGAGATTGGACAGATTGACAGTGGTGCCCACGCCGCGGGCGCAGGGCGAACGCTTCTTGAACTTGCCCTCGTGGTCAAGCTCCACCTTGATGCCTGTCAGTAAAACAAGGAGTATAATGATTAACCCTTTCATTACTGGGCTCTAGGAGTTGAACTCACCCACTTCCGTAGACTTGTGACGCGTTTGGATAACCATGTCAGACAAGGCGCAGAGGGAACTCAGAGCTTCGCCCCGAAAACCAAAGGTTTCCACGCCCAGCAGGTCCACAAACTCCCGAATCTTCGAGGTGTGGTACTTGGCAGCTGCAAATAGAGCCATTAACTAACAATTTTAGGTATTTATATGCATTTTTAAGAACATACTCATGCCCTCCAGATTGGCCTCCTCCACGCCGCTGCCATTGTCACTCACTTCCACGCCCTGCAGCCCTTGATCCTTTAGCTTAATCTCCACCAGAGTGGCGCCCGCATCTATGGAGTTCTCCACCAGCTCCTTGACAGCCACCGCCAAGCTGAGCACCACCTTTGGAAAGAAAGATTATAAAATTAAAAATCTATAGACAAGCCCGCCAATCGAGGTTTTACCTGTCCCGAGCAGATTTTGTGCACTGTATCCTTGGCAATGGCCTTGATTTGGCCCGAGGCGGCAGTAGTGGGTGCTGGGATGTCTGCTTCATCCTCTTTGTCTGCTGTTTGGTTGTCTTTATCCATAATTTTGGGGAATAATAACAAATATTTCAATTGAGCGGTTTGTTTTTGTTTGGGGGTGCTGCCAACTTGTCTGGAATGTGTCTCCCAGCTGTTGTTTTGCTGCGACACAAAAATCGCATGGTATATTTAATGGTTAATTAAAAAATTGCATGCTATATTTTCAGATTAATAAAAAAAATCTTAATAAATTTAAAATTAATTAATAAATTATAAAATTAGTATCCCATATTATTTAATGATGTTTTAGATTGTTTTTGTTTTTTAAGAATTTCGGTTTTCATTTTTTTCAAGTCGGATAACTATATATGTATATATTTAAGCTGCTATAGGAACAATCACTTAATGTACATAGATAAAAATAAAATGCAGTGGAAATATAATAATTTTAAAATATAATGTATTTTTAATGGTAAATTAGTTAACGTTAGTTTCTTATTTCTAACATACCAGAGATATAATTATTTTATACAATTTTAAAATGTCTTAAACTTAAAAAAAATTAAATTAATTTATTTTATGCCTAAATGTCATACATCTCCTGTTAGTTTTTATTTTCTTTCAACTTAAATGAATATAATCAACTACTAATGGAGAGCTTATGTAAGCAGCAGGGACAGGAGGCGGAGCATCTGTCTTCGGTTGCCTGGAATCCGTGACCAAATATCCGTCTTTAACTAAGACTGTTTCAATAATTTCTGGAGAGATAGTTCCCTCGAATGATAAACTATGATCCATTCTGAATTTTTCTTTTGTGTTTATCAGTTGGAAAGGTGGAAGTTCAATTTCTATGCTCGCCATGTATCGTATTTTATGATACATTTTCAAACTAAGGGCATACAATGCAAGGACAATGAGCATGACAGAGCCAACGATGACCACCAAATACGCCATACCATGGTAAGGCGCGGGAGTGCTCCACACCAAACCTCCGCTGGTCCCGTCGCTATAATTGGCCGCCACAGCTGTGCGGTAGAGCGTCATGGACTGGCCAAACTGGAAACTACTCCGATAATTTTCCAGGCTCACGGATTGCATGGGTTCCCTGTCGTCGCAGTTGCTCCAGTTTGTGCTGGCTTTGAGGCACCAGTAAATGGTATAACCGGCGAGATTATCCTTCTTTTTGGGCTCATCCCAGCGGATGCTTTTAATGCTGTCGTCGTAAAACACTTTTTGAGGCAGTCTTCGGTGGGCATTGGTAAGGATCGGCACCTTCAGGTGGCTGCTGCCCCACGAGCTTCCTAGGGAGTTCTCACTATGAATGGTTAGGTTGGCGGACAGGTCGGAATTCCAACCGGTAAAGATGGCAAAATCGCGACCGACTACCGAAGGTTTAAGGCTGGAAATGAATAATTAATTAACTTAATTAAATTAACATTTAAGTAACATTTACACCTAAAGAAAAACTCACCTACTGCTTGAAGTTACCGTGTACGACATCTCCTTTGAACAGTACTCCCACACATCCAGAGGCTGCCAGTAAATGTGCAGCTCTTCCTTTTTCTTGTCGTAATAAAAATCCTTAACCTGCGGAGGACGTTGAGGAAGGGTCAAGGTCACATTCTGTTGAGTACCAGCATTCCAAATCGGCACTTCCATCTGCTCTAATGTCAGGTTAAACTCCTCAATCTGCACTTCTTGAGAGATCACCAGGCAAAGCTTGAAATTGTGTCTATCAATCTGGTCAAATGTTGTCTCTCGGAGCCCCTCGAAGAGGCACCGAATCTGTGTTCCATTGTAGCCCGCCTCCTGGCACCGTACTGTTGCCGTATCATCCAAGGTCAGATTGTTCTGGATATTTCCCCACCTAGTCACCGGTCCAAATTGTTCAAAGCCGCATATCAAGCGATCTCCACATGTTTGCCACCGACACCCGAAATTCTGTATGGGAATATGGCTTGCCTGCGTCTTAGACAGCAGCGTGAGCATCGCTATCAGCTCCAGGAGAAGCGTTCTCCTCTCCATGGTAATGACTACTGATTAGACGAGCAAACAAACGTCTGGAAGCAAACACAAAAATTAAACTGATAGCGGAAGACATAAAATCACTTTGGATTAAGCCCATCTTTGGTCACACGAAGCTGCCAGCATAAATATAGAATGTTTGAAGTTCTGCTAGAATCAATATATAGAATTAATTTTAATTCTCAAAGGCATTAACGTACCCTGCAAGGGTATACAAAATAAGTGTACAAGTAAAAGTATGACTCATACTCATAATATTCGGGGTCAGGAAAGAATGTATTGTATGATCTTAGGGACTTTACAAGCTAGAGCTTCAAAATATCAAGGAATGTATAAAGCTCTGTATATTTCGGGTATTACCGGGAGTTCCTTACCTTCTAGCTGCCAATATTTCGTATTATATTGGTTCCGATTAGACATCTGCATGGCGCACCACTCACAACTTACGATAAACTGAACTCATTTGAATTTATTTGATTTGAGTGATTGGAATGAGTGAGAATAAATAAAACATGAAACGGAATAAAACGTTTTGAGAAATTTGAAAACATTCGAATTATCGGAGTGATCTGAATTCCCTCGGTACTGTTTTCTATTGTTGTTTGAAGTGAATGAACGGAATAGAAACTTAAGATTCTGTGAGCAAACTTTGTTGTTTTTTACGTTTTTTATGTGTAGTGTTGATGATAAATTACTTACTTGTTATGCCAATAATCCAAACAAAATAAATAAAATTCTGTAAATTAAATCATTTATAGTATACAGCGAAATAAATTAAATTTATATTAAGTTTAATAATAAAAAAATATTTGATAATAATATACGAAATATCATAAACTTCTGTTTTACTTTTTTCTCCTGCCAGCATTTGAATGCATTTGAATTAAGTTGTCTTCCAGCTTGTTCGACTGAATTCTGCAACTTATGGTATTTCATTAATGGATAAAATTGATCCAGATGAATGAACAAAACCTTTTAATACAAGTTCATAATTATATATGTATATTAAAAGCAGATTAGTTATCCATTCAGCCGATCGGTACAATATCTAACACTCTAGCCTGTGTGGCACTCAGTTGAAAAAATGGAACTTTCAGGTCTAGTTCTACTCGCCTTTTGCTTTTTTTCACAAAAAGTAAGCCCACATATTTAATTAAATATTAATTTAATTATTAATTGATTGTACTATGTCAGGCGCAGGCCCAGTTGGTTTATAAGTTTGTTAAAGTTGAGTGCAACGGTAATGCGTCACGGGTCCGTAACGTGTCATGCAGCCTTAAGGCCATCAATTGGAACGTGGCGGAGTTGAACGCGGAATGCTTCTTGCTTGGAACAGCCTGGAACCCCATTGTATGGCGGAGTTTGTATATGGAGTCTGATCTAATCAATATCATTTGCCAGATTCAAGCTCAAGTCTTTAAGAAGGACTATGCCAACCAGTTCAAGCCGTTCCTGATCGACGCGAAGATCCACTTGTGCCAAGTGATCGAAAGGAGGAGCTTTATTCCCTACGGCGTGATGATATGGAAGATCTTCAAAAAATATACGAATCTAAATCATTCGTGCCCCTTCTCAGTAAGGAGCTTAACTTCAAAAACTACATGATTATAAAGCCAGTATTAACTGCAGGGTCACATTATCGTAAAGGATGGTTACTTGACCAGCGATGTACTGCCTCCATTTCCCCAGGGCCTCTACATATTTAGCTTTATGTTCTCTGATGAAAACTCAACCCACACCGAATATGTGGGCACTTTAAAGCTCTACACGGAGGTCATGGAAAAGGTAAAGAGCAGGAAGAAGCCGAAGGCTAAGGGAAATTAGTATTTCATGACTGCAAATATTTCTCTTAAATCAGTTTTTATTTACATAATATTTCTATGGCTTTTAGCGCATTAAATATAATAATAAATATTTTTGTAGCCCTTAAATCCGTCACTATCTCCGAGCATGGATTCCCGGTTTTAAATTAAAAAACAATTAGCTTTTCAATCAAACAATTTGTGCTCAAACATAACGAGGTTTAAAATAAAATCATTCAGCTTTGCAAGTTTTTAAAATGAATCTTTCTGTACTAGTGCTACTCGGCTGATGCCTTATGCTGCCAGGGGTAAAGCTCACAGATTTAACTGAATAAATAGAAAAGAAATTAAATACTCTTGATCCTTTTAAGGAGTCCCAGGCGGAGCTGGTTTATAAGATCGGAAAATCGAGTCACCCAAATCGCATAACCAACATCTCCTCCCACGTGAAGGCCATCGATTGGAATAGGGCCGTGGTGAATATGGACTGTTTTCTGGTCGTGCCAGTGCGGAATCTAGCTGTAGGGCAGAGCCCAAGTCCAAAAATCGAACTAATATCTTTACTATTATCTGGCAGGTGCGATTTCAAGTGTTTAAAAAGGACTATTCCAACCAGTACAAGCCATTTCTGATTGATTCGAGCGCCAACCTATGCCAAGTGATTGAACGAAGGAGCTATAGCGCTTATGGCGTCATCATCTGGAAGCTCATGAAGCAGTTTACCACTGTAAACCACTCCTGTCCCTTCTCGGTAATGGGATTAATTGGGATTCATCTAGGAATATAAAATATTTGCTTTTTTAGGGTCAGATAAGCACCAGGAACGGGTTCATGAACACCAGTTTAATTCCACCTTTACCCCAGGGCTTCTACCTATTCAGCTTCTCTTTTACGGACAACAATAAGTATGTGGGCACTACAAAGTTCTACCTAGAAGCCATGGAGGAGGTTAGGACCAAGAAGAGGCCCAGGACCTAAACAAATCTTGGTTATAAGGCATAACTTGACTTGACTATCCAAATTTCTATTCCCTTGCAGAGGTTATAAAAAGAATATTTAATGCCGATATGTTGTGCCCTCAGATATAATAAATATGATTTTTAAGCCTATCTGTACCCATTTAATTTATATTAAAAACAAATTATCTATCCAATCAACTACAGTGATCTAATGATATATATATAGAGCTTTAAATTATATGGCGTTCAGTTTTAATAATGCAGCTTTCAGCTGTTTTGCTAGTCGTCGGCTGTTGCTTGATTTGTCCAGGAGTAAGCTCACATAATTTATAAATTTTGGCAGGAATTAATTAACTTTCTATGAGGTAGGCCCAGGCCCAGATGATTTTCAGGCCTGCGAAAATCGAGTGCGATGGAAATCCGCTAAGGGTCTATAACCTGAGATGCAATGTAAAGGCCATCAGCTGGAACTTGGCGTTGGTTAATATGACCGTCGACTTGATAAAGCCCTTCCGGAACCCCATAGTATGGAGCCGATTTTATCATTAATCTAAGCTAACAATTATGTTTGTCAGGTGCATTTGCAAGTTCTCAAGAAGGACTATGCCAACCACTACAAGCCGTTCCTAATTGACGTGACCTTCAACATATGCCAAGTGTTCGAAAGAAGGAACTTCCTCCCATACGGCGTGATCATGTTCAAGCTTATGAAACGATATTCGAATGTCAATCACACCTGTCCCTATTCGGTACTGACTTTCCCCCTACAATTTTCACGATTATAATGTCATTTTGAATTACAGGGTCGCCTGTTTATGCAGAATGGCTACCTGGACCACGATTTACTTCCGCCGTTTCCCCAGGGCTTCTACCTATTTAGCTGCGAGTTCTTCGATACAAATTCCACCACTAAAGACTATTTGGGCACTGCCAAGTTCTACGTTGAAGTCATGGAAATGGTTAAGAGCAAGAAGAGGCCAAAAGCCTAAGAACATTGTTCATTGCATGGATATATTTATATATTTTTTTCTACGAAATTATATAAATAATTCAAACCGAACCTGAGTCCATTAAAAAACGCTTACGAATTTACTGAACCAAAGTGGGTTTTGATGGCAATATAAGTTGACTGCTCTCAGTTGTAAAAATGATAATTTCGGGTCTGCTGCTTCTCGGATGTTGCTTTATGTGGCCTGGCGTAGGTTCATCGAATATTAAAATCTATAAATTAAAAAGGATCTCAAAAGGTTTTCCTCTTAGATGCAGGCCCAGTTGGTATACAAGCTGGTGAAAATCGACTGCCAGGGAAATTCGGCCAGGGTCAACAATATCTCCTGCCACGTAAAAGCTATCAATTGGAATCTGGCGGTGGTGAACATGGACTGCTTCTTGATTGTGCCTCTACGGAAAGCGGTTGTAAGAAGGTGATCCGTTTATAGCTCGGATCTATGATCACCATTCTTTGTTAGCTTCAAGTGCAGGTATTCAAGAAGGACTACTCCAACCAGTACAAACCATTTCTGGTTGATGTCAGCATCAATATGTGCGAGATTATCGAGCGAAGGAGCTACATACCCTATGGAGTCATCATCTGGAAGTTACTGAAGCAATATACCAATGCTAATCACTCCTGTCCCTTCTCGGTAAAGTACTGTTTTGAATAACTCTAGGAATCTAAAGAAATATTCTCCACAGGGCCAGATGACCGCTCGGAATGGTTACCTGGACACCAGTTTGGTTCCACCTTTTCCCCAGGGCTTCTACCTAATCAGCATCTCATTTACGGACATGAATTCCAGCCACAGCGAGTACGTGGGCACTGCCAAGTTCTATATTCAAGCCATGGAACACATTAAAACCAAGAAGAGACCCAAAACCTAAGGATGTCTAGTCTATATCGGACAGGGTTTAGGTTTTATATATATTTTATATATCAAGGATGACGAATAATTAACTTATAATAAAGAAATAAAATATTATGTTCAAACTGGCGAGAATTTAAACCCCCAGTTCCGCTAATTTTGCTGGATGAGCTTTTCATTAAAAACATATTAGGTATTCACTCAACCAAGGCGGTTTTCTAAGGGTTATGGTGTTTTTCGACTGCTGTCAGTTTCAAAAATGGCTATATCGGGTCTGGTGCTCCTAGGATGTTTCTTAATGTGGCAAAGCGTAGGACACATAATATATTTAAATATATTAAACTAATTTAAAATGAAGTAAACGAATTCATAAGTGTTTCTTATTCTTTTTTTCCCCAAGACCCATGCTCAGTTGGTCTACAAGCTGGTGAAAGTTGACTGTCAGGGAAATCCGGAGCGGATTACCAACATCTCCTGCCATTTGAAGGCCATCAATTGGAACCTGGCAGTGGTGAACATGGACAGCTTTCTGACTGTTCCTTTTCGGAATCCAGTCGTAAGTTGCTGCTCACTTCCCTAATAGTAACAAATATCTACATAATTATTTACTAGATTCGCGTGCAAGTCTTCAAGAAGGACTATTCGAACCAGTACAAACCCTTTTTGATCGATGTGACCGTCAACTTGTGCGAGATAATCGATAAGAGGAGTTATATACCCTATGGAGTCATTATCTGGAAGCTTTTAAAGAAGTTCACCAATGCAAATCACTCTTGTCCCTTCTCGGTAAAGTATTGTTAAATATAAATTCTAGAAATATAAGGTAATATCTTTCTTAGGGTCAGATGACCGCTCGGAATGGTTACCTGGACACCAATCTGCTTCCGCCATTTCCTCAAGGCTTATATCAATTCAGCTTTGGGTTTACGGATGTCAGTTCTAGCCACAATGAGTACGTGGGCACTGCCAAGTTGTATGTTCAAGCCATGGAACAGATTAGAACCAAGAAAAGACCCAAAACCTAACGATATCTAGTCTATTTCGGACAGGGTTTAGCTTTTAGTCTCATATATCAAGGAAGACAAATATAAATGAATAGTAAGGCAAGAGAAGGATTAATGATCTATCAAAATAAACACAAGAAGGTTTTTTGCTTATTTTAAACGTTTTTAACTGATAATAAAGAAATAAAATATTATGTTCAAAATGGCGAAAATTTAAACCCTCAGTTCCGCTAATTTCGCTGGATGAGCTTTTCATTAAAAACATATTAGGTATTCATTCAACCAAGGCGGTTTTCTAAGGGTTATGGTGTTTTTCGACTGCTGTCAGTTTCAAAAATGTCTATATCGGGTCTGGTGCTCCTAGGATGTTTCTTAATGTGGCAAAGCGTAGGACACATAATATATTTGAATATATTAAAATAATTTAAAATGAAACAAAACGAATTTATAAGTGTTTCTTATTCTTTTTTTTCCCCAAGACCCATGCTCAGTTGGTCTACAAGCTGGTGAAAATTGACTGTCAGGGAAATCCGGCGCGGATTACCAACATCTCCTGCCATTTGAAGGCCATCAATTGGAACCTGGCAGTGGTGAACATGGACAGCTTTCTGACTGTTCCTTTTCGGAAACCAGTCGTAAGTTGCTGCTCACTTCCCTAATAGAAACTAATATCTTCATAATTCTTTACTAGATTCGCGTGCAAGTCTTCAAGAAGGACTATTCGAACCAGTACAAACCATTTTTGATCGATGTGACCGTCAACATGTGCGAGATAATCGAAAAAAGGAGCTATATTCCTTACGGAGTCATCACCTGGAAGCTTTTAAGGGAATTTACCAATGCCAATCATTCCTGTCCCTTCTCGGTAAAGTATTGTTAAAAATAAACCAAAGCAATATTAGATAATATCCTCCTTAGGGGCACTTGACCGCTCGGAATGGTTACCTGGACACCAGTCTGGTTCCACCTTTTCCCTTGGGCTTCTACCTAATAAGCATCTCATTTACGGATATTAGTTCCAGCCCCAGCGAGTACGTTGGCACTGCCAAGTGGTATATTCAAGTCATGGAACAAGTGAAGATCAAGAATAGGCCCAGGGTGTGATGAAATCTATTTGGAGGAAAGTGTTTCACTCAATTTTACAAATCTCTTACTGCTCCATCAACAAAAAATCAATAAACATAAAACTTTCCAGCAATAATATTTATTTATTCAACGGATTACAACACGAAAAATGATCTTAAATCTAGAAAAAGTATAAATGTATAAACGCTTGGTCCGAAAAATATGATTGAGTAATCAATGTGATGATGCTTCCAGTCCTGGTTTGTCATAGTGTCAATGGATAATGGTCAGATGTTGTGGGAAGAGGAGGAGCTTAGCCTAATCTGGTACTTATAGATATGTGTAGCTGGGTCATTGCTCGACGGGGTCCCGCGTCCTGGCTGCTTACTTGGGTTAATTGCTCTTCGCGTTCGCCTTGCTCTCCAGCCTCTCGATGATCTTGTTCATGTCCATGTCCTTGGCCACCTTGATGTACATGGTCTTGCGGACCTCGTGGAAGGATGTCCAGCTGGGCAGCTCCTTGGCCAGCAGCTTTAGATGCGCCTCGATCTCCTGCGGCGTGAGATTGGCTCGGAAGCTGTTCTCAATCTTCTTGATGATTATCTCCAGGGGCAGGACACCCTTGCGCTCCGTCACGAACACGTTGCGCAGATGCCTGGCCAGCTCCGGCAGGCGGGAGTATTTGGTGGCCTCCTGGTCCTGTGAGGGTCTCCTTGTCATGGCATCCAATGCCTTGGCTGCCTGCTTGGCTCGGATCTTTTCAATCAGCGACTTGGGCAGGCCCTTTAGCAGATTGGAGGCGCCATCCGGGGCGGTGCACTCCTTTACCGTGGGCTTGGCTGTGGCTGTTTGGTCGCTTATTGCCGCTGTCCTGGTTGCTAAAGGAACAACCGGATTTCCAGGTGCTGCTGATATTCCGGGGATCCCCTTGGTTTCCGTGCTTGCATTGCTTGTGCCCTCCTCCGCTTTCCTATTGCCTTCCAATGCCTGCTGCTTGTCTGCTTCCAACTTGGCCTCATAACGATCCATGGCTCGCTCCATGGGCGTGGCACAGTTGAAGAGGTTCCTTGCCGTCGACAGGATATCCTTGGCCGAGGAGTACTTCTCCACATTGGGGGGCTGGGGCAACGGGGCCAGCTCCACCTCCGGGCAGCTCTCCAGATCGAACTGCGGATGCCAGCGTGTCAGCGCCTTATCAATAATGATAGGCGGATCCTGGGAGCGGAGGAACTGGTCGTGCGCCCGCTTCACCCGATCGAGCAGCAGACTCTGGAAGCGCTGCATGCGCGCCGTCATGACGTGTGGATTCATAGACGTCGACTGAGCCGACGAGAGCACATCGTCCTCATCGATCTTGGCAAAGCGCTGTGTCTGCTGCTGCTCGGCGGGCACCTGCTCCACATTGGGGCTGATGATCAGCTGGAAGTAGTCCGCCTTGGACACGGAACCAAAGTTACGCATCTTCATCTGGCTGAAGATGAAGGCCTCCGGGTAAATGTGCCGAATCTGGGCCAAATGCATCTCGGTAAAGTTCTTCCTTAACATGCGCTGCACTGCCGGCTTCAGCTTCTTGAAGGTGATGCATTCCTTGCGATTGTGGAACATGGCCACCACCGAATCCAGTCCCTTGAAGACATCCAGCAAGTGTCTGTATTTGTACGGCAAGGGGAGTTGTCCCGCACGGCTACCCTCCACCAGGCTGGCGTAGCGTTTGTAGGCCGGCACCTCCACCAGCTTGACCGGGGAACCATTCTTGGCCGGACTGAAGAGCAGACGCTTGGACACGTCCGTATGCCGGGGCGACATGAGCTCATGTTTATCGGGTGTGGGTGGCGGTAGCTTTGTGGGTGTCTTGAAGGTTTTCAGGGGGCTGGAAGCGAGCAAGAGTGGGGGAGTTGGAACAATGTAGTAAATATTTATGATAAAGGTGGGTTTTATTTTTTAAAAATAGTCAACAGGTGTGTTCAATAAAAATATCTACATGTGGAATTGTAAGGCTTGAGACAATAATTAAAAGGTTAAATTATAAAAAACAACAAACAAAACGAGACGAAGGCATATTTATTTATTAAGAAAAGTTAAATATGAGAGTTTTTAATTAAGGGAAATTTAGTATTATTAATTATTTATTTACAGGCAATTACAATTTCAGTCAAATGATCGATTTTCATGATCCAATCCCAAGCTATAAGGGTATTAAAGTTTCCTTTCTTCTTTAAATATACAAGTTAAAAAATCAACTTTTAAAAATCCTTGTTTTGTGCCTTTTCCTATTTGAAATAGAAACCATAAGATCCTTAAAAACTTATTCTCCCTCCCTTCTACAAGGCATAAGAAAACCGTTACAAAAAAAAAAAGGTTGCTACCTGAAAATGCACAGAAACACACACACAGACAGATCCCGGATAGTGACTCGCATTCCCATGCAGTACAGCAGTTAGAAGATCCTTTCCAAGGAGAGAGAGAGAGAGAGAGAGAGAGAGTAAGCAACCCCCGATGTGGGCATTTTTCAAAAGGGAAGGTCAGACCAGATAAGTAATGTCTGGCGAAGGGTAAACATAGCTATACACACACACACACGTAGCTGGGGTAGGGAGGAAGGGGGAGGGTCATTCGGCATGTTGTACAGACGTCACGAATATCAGCAACCAAAAATAGCTATAGACTCAAAGCCAAGCCAAGCGGTGACTATGCTTCTTCGGTTTGCTGGAAATGTGCAACTTCAGCAGCAGTCGGAGCCGGAGACCGAAGCGACCCGGAGAGCGACCTCGATAGCAGCAGAACTGCCAGCAACGACTGGCCTTTCGCTAAAATGATGTTACCCGGTTTTTTATACTATTTTTTTTTTTATTCTCTCTACACACTCCGTGGTTGGGTTTGTTTATGCCGATTCTAGGCCACCCAAGCCAAGACGAAATTGTTGTGGCAGGCACATATCTCTCTCTAGGTTTAAATTTGGAAAATAAAGTTACATTGCCTTGTTTTATGATGACAAAGTTGAATATTTTTTATGAATTAAAGGGAGTTTATAGATAGATAGGATAGAGAGGTGAAAAAGCAAGAAAGTTAGGTATTCTGGGTTTAAAATTCCCCAAAATTCTCTACAAACCAAAAACCAAAAAGCAGGACTTAAAATATTTATAATTTATATCCAAAAACTCACCTTGTCAGCACCTCCAACTCAATGGTATCAAACTCCTTGAGCTGCACACTCACTCCCGACTTCGAGGGCGAGGGACCAGCTTCGCGTAGCTTCCTGTTACGCTCCTCCTGCTCCTTGCGCTTCTGCTCCAACGCCGCCTTGCGGGCCAGCACGGCCTTCAGCTCCTGCATCTTGGCGCTGCGTGATATCTTGGTCTTCACCTCGTCAAAGGTCAGCTGGCGCCGCAAATCCACTCCCCCGGCCTTGATGGGCGAGGCATCCTTGAGGATCTGTTTGGTGGGCGTGCGCAGGCCGCGCTGCACATTGTCCGCATTCTGCTGGCTGGTTATGTTGAAGTTCACCTTGGGCGTCACTTCACTGATGGATGAGTGCTGCTGCAGCAGCTGATCCTCGTCCAGTTTGCTGGACTGTGCTTGCTTGCGCGGCGACAGGGTGCCCTTCTTGATGAACTGCACCAGCTTGGGCTGCTTGATGTGCGCCTCCAGCTTGCCGGCGGCGGTGCTCTTCTTTTTGCCACCATCCTGGGCGGTGACTATCAGGCGTACATTGCGGCCGGAACGGGTGCGCATCCCACTGGCCGCCGCCTTAAGCGTGTCGATGTCCGCATCCTGGTCAGCAGGGGCAGCAGCAGGTAGCTGCTGTGGGGCGGCGGATTCAAGGGGCTCCGCCAGGCGCTGCAAGGGGAGGGGAAGAGGCAGAGGAAGCGTCGGTGAGAATGGCTGCACTCGGGGCACGCACTCGCAGATACAAATGTATCTGTGGCACGTTTCTGGGGCGGATTGCTTACCCTGTTCTTGGTGGTTATCGCATCGTCCAAAGCGGCACGCTTGCGATTGGTGAAAAATGCAGCTACCGATGGCTGGGCCATTGTTTGTGTGTATTTATTATTCCTATTTGCGATTGCAGCTTGGCGTCTCTTGTTGTTGCGGGCACTTCTTGGCTATTTCACTGATGGGCACGTCCGGTAATTGATCTTTGGTGGAGGGGTCTGCTTGCTAATTGATTTTTTTCTTAATATTGGACCACGTCGTGCCAGCGCACTGCTCGAATTACAACTGGCCACGATTTTTCACTGGATGCAGTTTCCCTCCAAAACCTAAAATTGCGCCAAAACGCCAGCAGTGCTGGAAAGTGCGCCACAACGGAGGCTTGGCAGCACTGGTCGAACAGCTGTATAGTCTGGTAGCGCCGATGTATCACTATCGATAGCTCACGGTTACACCATTTCGTGTTTCCCATCACTAGTAAAATTTTAGTTGCGGATTTGTTGTTGTTGTGCGTGTAATTTTGCTCATTTCGGCTGCATTTGCGGGCGCTGGGCGACGCTGGCGAACCGAGATGTTAATGGACTAGTGCGCGGCACTTGCGAAGCCATGTACGTTGGGGAAAAAGTCGTTTTCGAAGCATTCGCAGCTGCGTAAATATGTCAAACGAATAAGGCACGAAAGAGTGAGCGAGACAGCAAATCTTGCAGTGTTGGAAAGGAACAGTTCAGCAGCAACGTTACGTTGTGGTTCGATCTGGCAATGTGTGTTGCTCAAGAACGCACCACTAGTGCTGCCAGACCGCGGTCTTAATAGATTTCAGTATTTTTCCAGAGCCCCGCTGCGGTCACACTGGAATCGAGCGTTTTGGAGTTTAGCGAAATTTTTTGTGCTAATTTTGCGTGCAGAAATCGAATCAGCGCCGTGTTAATTGGGAACAAGTGGAAGCCCCGAGGCAAGTAGACCCCCGTGCCGTTGTTTTCGTCGTTTCCGCTGACCGTGTGCTTAGCGTTTTCACACCAAAGGCAAAGCCCCAGAAGCTGGCGAAAAAAAAAGGGAAAAGAATACAGAGGGGGAGAAGAAAACGGCAAAAAACAACAAAAACAACGAGTGACAAGCGTGAACATTGCCTTATTGAGATTTGTGCACGTTGCTGCCAGCTCTCCGCCTCTCCCTGAGCCCCACTCCTTCGCCATACCGCTCCCCCCGCCCCGTCTATACTCTTTTCTCACTTCTCTATTCCGTTTCGCCACACACAACAGCTGTTACACCTGGTGGGAAGAGGAGGAATCGGGGATAGAATAAAAAATAGAAGCGACCGCGAGCAGCGACATGAACTCGAAGGCTGACGTCAACCGCCGCGTTCTGGCCATTCAGGCGAAGAAGAAGCGCCATAAGAACAACAAGAAGCGGGGCAAGCAGAACGGCAACGCCTCCCAGGAGCAGCCACCGCCGCCGCCGGCGCATCCCAATCCGAACCAGAGCCCCAATCTGAATAGGAGCAGCGAGAACTTGCAGGCACCGGACAATGCTAATAATAGCCAGGCGAAAATGCCGCTAACGGGCAGCGTTGGCAGCACACCAGCTGTCGCGACGGCGTCCACGTCCAGCGGCAGCACGCCCGAGCAATACCAGCAGGAATCCTCCGGCAAGTCCAAGAATAATCAGCAAAAGAAGCCACAGCAGCAGCCGAAGGAGCAGTCGCAGCAGCAGCAGCACAACAAGGAGCAACTGCAGCAGCCGCCGCGGAGCAGCTCCAACGAGTCGTACGAATCGGAGCTAAACAGCGAGAACGAGGAGCAGGAGCTGAAGGAGGACTACTGCAAGGGTGGCTACCACCCCGTCAACATTGGTGACCTGTTTCAGGGTAAGGCACCTGTTTGCACCCCATACTCCACCAAAATCGGGTTTCCACCTTCTCCCTCCCATTTTGTTTATCTCCTAACCACACATTTGGTTTCGGTTTTGGTTTTGCTTTTTTTGGGTGGCCATGTTGGCACTCTCCGACCCAGAAAAGCCACCAACAACAACAACAACAACAGGTTGCCCCGAGGCGCACAGATAAATCGAACGCACAGCGGGTGGATTTTGGCCCAGCTCCCTTTTAGCGGGCAAGGGTTGCTTTTTTTTTTGGTGGAGGCCAAGCGAACGATGTTTTGCTGCCTCCCTCCACCACCCACCGCCTGGTGTTGTGGCGACGACAACAACAACTGGCAACTGTATAGGGAAAAATAAGAAGGGGAAGGGGGTTAAGTGTCGCCTCCAAACGATGTCTCCAACATAAACCGCATGCCCACACCCCTTTTGGCACAGCATTTTCAGCTTGCATTTCCCACTCGCTCATTTCCCTTGCTTTCGCCTCGCCAGCTGCCAGCTTTCCACATTCCTCCCAATCCATTTGCAAGGCTCATCAGCTCTGGCGAAAGAAAATCCGGGCAATCACTCGCTGGCGATAAGAGAGAGTGCGGGCCTGATAACGGCCAGCAGTGAGGCTACACAAAGTAGCTTGATACCAGAATGCATATTATAGTGCAACTATGTTTTCTTTTATATAGTTGTGGGAATCGGACTGAGAATTAACGGATGCAGGAAGAAAGGTAGTTTTTAAAGGGATTGCATTAATTAAGCTGAAGTTTTGATATATCGAAAATAACGATATATTTTCAATATAATCGATATATTATTTGTATCGACATTCTAAGAAAAACGATATGAAACAACTTTGAGAAGCAAAAGTTTGCATTTTCTTGCTCTGAAATTGAACATTACAAAGCCACACTTTTTATGTAGAAAGAAACTTAATGAAATCTCCTCCCCAAAATCAGATTTCCAGTGCCCTGCACTAGGCCCATGTTCGCTGTGAATTTGAAGTGAGGCACAATGACCACACACTACCAGCTCTCCCAGACTTTAATTGAATTCTGGCGGAGTAGAGGAGGCGCGTAGCCCTCGCTCTGGCTGGGTCAGTTGTGATGTGACAGTGATGCGATTAAAATGGATTTATTGCCAGCAGAGGCGAACATTTGTGATTTAATTTTTCTGAGTGGTTCTGTGTACCTACGAGAGGCTACGCCCATCCCCAAACCAACCATCCATCCATCCATCCAACTCCCGATTTCTGTAATCCGTTGAGAGCCACACGTGTAATGCAACTTTTTGTGTGCTTTTTTTTGTTTCCTCCTACAGGTCGCTACCATGTCATCCGAAAACTGGGCTGGGGCCACTTCTCCACCGTCTGGCTGTGCTGGGACCTGCAGGAGAAGAGCTATGTGGCCATAAAGATTGTCAAGTCCGCTCCGCACTTTGCCGAGACGGCCAAGGACGAGATCAAGATACTCAGGACGGTGCGCGAAACGGATCCATCGAATCCGCGACGCCAAAAGACCGTCCAGATGCTGGATGACTTCAAGATCACCGGGGTCAATGGCACCCACATTTGCATGGTCTTCGAGGTGCTCGGTGATAATCTGCTGAAGCTCATCCGCAAGTCGAATTATCGCGGCATACCGCTGGGCAACGTTAAGACCATCACTCGCCAAGTGCTGGAGGGTTTGGATTATCTGCACACCTGCTGTAAGATCATTCACACGGACATCAAGCCGGAGAATGTGCTGCTGTGTGTGGATGAGCCACATGTCCGCTCGCTGGCCACTGAGGCCACCCAGCTGTACTGCATGAACTCCAAAATGTACCCTTCGCTGGTGAGTCGCGCGCCCAAGGAGTATCGCGAGCCCCCCATTACCGGCAAGATGAGCAAGAACCGCAAGAAGAAGCTCAAGAAGAAGGCCAAGAAGCGCATGGAGCTGTTCAAGAAGCAGCGCGACTATCTGGAGCAGGCTGGCGGACAGGCGCCGCCTGATACTGGGGAAGATCAAACAGACTTTGGTGTCAATCATAATGCGGTGCAGAATGGCGATATGGGCATCTCGGATGCGGATGAATATTTTGAGGCTAAGGAGGAGCCGGAGGAGAATGAAGATGATGGAGATGAGGACGAAGATGTGGCTGCTGAGCAGCCTAAGCTTAAGGAGAAATCAGAGCGCAAGGAGCAGCAAAATCAGCAGCAGCAACCGCCGGGGGAGGGCTCGGAGAAGGCCAAAAAGAAGAGGAAAAAGAAGAATAAGAGTAAGTTTATTTTTTGATAGAATTTTTACGTGACTCAAGGCACTCATGGGTCTTAGTTTAATTACTAAAAGTAGTTTCTTTTCATTCTGTGAAGCTTTTTAGAGCAGCTTTATAACCTCAACAGATGTTTGCTGTTGTTAATTGTTTAGAAAAACAGCATTAATCATAAGTTTGACTGCCTTCCGGCACTAAAAATAGCATTTAAATTCAAATTAAAGCTTAGGAATTAAAGGCAAATCGATAAGGCAGTGATAAGAAAACCATAAAACAAGACAAAGACTGATAATGTACTTTCTAGAATCTAAAATCTATGCTTTACCTACTAATTAGTATATATTTCTTTATTTTTTAGACAAATCCAATCAGCTGCAAGGTCAGCAACAGCAGCAGCAGCCGCTCCCACTGGAGAACTCAACGAGCAGCGGCGACAGCAGCAGTGCTTTGAAGAGCCACCAGACCAATGGCAGCAGTAGCATCAATAGCAACAGTAACTCCAATAGCCACAGCAACTCGAGCAACACCATGAAGGGACAATCAAATGGCAAGAAGATGCCGCTAAGACCCAAGCAGGAGAAGCAGCAGCAGCAGCCGCAGCAGCAGTTGAACAACAACAACACCAGTTCGAAGCCCAACTCGAACAGTAATTCGAAAATCTCAAGCGTATCCGGATCGTCCTCCAATGGACCGTATTCGGAACCCCTGTTGCCACCACCTCCTCCGCCACCACAGGCCAAGCACAGGCCAAGACGTGATCCAGCGCTGGAGGAGTGCAGCGTTTATGTGAAGATCGCCGATCTGGGCAATGCCTGTTGGGTGGATAGACACTTTACCGAGGACATTCAGACGCGACAATACCGCTCGCTGGAGGTGATCCTGGGCTCTGGCTATGACACCTCGGCGGATATTTGGAGTACCGCCTGCATGGTGTTTGAACTGGCCACCGGTGACTATCTGTTTGAGCCACATTCGGGCGATACCTACTCCCGCGACGAGGACCATTTGGCTCACATCATCGAGCTACTTGGACCCATACCGCGACACATTGTGTTCCGTGGCACCTACGCCCAGCAGTCGTTCAATCGAGGCGGCGAGCTGAGGAATATTAACGGCCTGAAACCCTGGGGCCTAATGGACGTGCTGCTGGAGAAGTACGAGTGGTCGCACAGCGAGGCAGAGTCCTTTGCCTCGTTCCTCAAGCCCATGCTGGAGTTTGATCCGGCCAAGCGAGCCACCGCTGCTGAGTGTCTGCAGCATCCGTGGCTTAGATAAGATACGATGCAGCCTGGTTGTTGGCTGCACGCCACCCAGCCAGCAACAGCCAGAGTTGGAGTTGGAGAGGAGGCAGCAGAAGCAGCAGCAGCAGCTGGGGGCTACATGGAGTCCTCCGCCTCGGTGGCCACACTGGCCTCCATTTCATCCATTGCTTCCACCTCGGCGGCAGCCAGGGCAGCGCTAAAGGCACATCCCTATCTGGTGCCACCCTTTGTGGCCACTGCATCCGCCCCACCCACTCCACAGCCCCATACAACCTCTGAAGCCCCCACAAGCACGGCAAGGACAGCGCCTGCCACGCCCACTCGACGTCGCCTTGCTCAGGATGAGGAACCGGACTTGGTGGAAGATTTCGATGTGCAGCTGGAAGAGCCGCAGCCGGCGGCGCCGCATGTGAAACCCAAGTCGCAGCGCTTCTTCTGGCGCAAGGCCATTCGTCGCGTTTTCCAGCGCCGGAAGTGACATCTGCTGCGGCGTCGCCGGCAGGATCTACCACGTTGGCATCGCCCTGCGCGCCGTTGTCGGCGCCGAACCCTGGCCGAGCGGGTGAGGCGGGTGTGCGCCTGTTGCGCCTATGGACAGATCTTGCTTCGAGCTGCCCGCGTGGCCCTGCTTAGCTGCATCCGTTGGCGGACCCGTGGCCACATACGCAACAACAACTTTTACTTTAGCAATCACTAAAAGGGGGAAGAGGCAAAGCAGCCAACAACCAGCCATCGCTTTATCTACATGCTCCGGCTCCAGCTCCAGCTCCAGCTCCCAGCTACTTGAGTTACTTTTAATGTCAATAAGAATCCATTCGATTTAGTTTTACATACGCCAGCACTTAATTTATTTCCTGTGTTTTACATCGACAATTAGACGTATTTTCTTTGCTACAATATGAAATTATACCATGTACGACCACGTCCCCACGAATCCTGTATATAGGGTCGACTGTGCTCGATCCCCATTCAGTTGAAAAAAACAAGAAATCGAAATCGAAGCGAGGCACAGAGAAGGCGAGAGTAAAGCCCCAATATATAGACGTATATCTGTTATTGTACATTTAGCCAAGAGGCGAGAATCATCGGCATATATATACATTTGTAGCGTACACATATAGTTAAATGAACTGGAGTCGATCCATCGATCGCAGATGGTTTTTTATTATCGTATATGTAAAATGTACATGGAGGCAGATAACTTGAGCTGAACATAACAATAATGAGAATGTAGTTAATTAGAGTATCCTCTCGGCTTAGTGATCGACATTAGTATCCACATGAAATTGTAGTAGCCGCAAACTAGAGAAGCAAGAGCCACGCACTACCAGAAAGCAACCACAAGTGAAACCAATCCTTAAACCTTAATCGGAACTAATAATTATTAACTAACAAAACACGAGTATTGTTCAATATTAAATACTAGCGCAAGCCTCAAATAATTACAGAAATATTGGATAGAACAAGAAGAATATTCAACACGAAATTTTGGCACAACAAAATACATACACAACAAATTTATGGAATTTCTCTCTCACCCAACACACACACCACACACACAATTGACACTTGAAATAATACCTAAAGGCCACTTTAGTTTAAGGCTAGCAGTTAGAGCGATTTTTTTCAGGAGAGCGATAGTGAAGCTACTTGAAGAAAGGGTTTATCAGTTGCGTTTCGAGTGCATTACTGACTATTTACTATATACACAAATATATATGGATAAGTGGCCTTATTAATTCGGTTCTACGCACCACACACCAAGCACCACTCACACACACACACAGAAGCTAACCGATCCCCAGCCAATTGTAGCACGCAAGCTAAGAAATATGTACGAGAAATTAGGTATGGATTATAATATTGTAACTCGAGCAGAGATTATTGCAACAGCAGCAGATATATCAAGCTAAAATGCAGCAACAAGTGTCCAAGTGTTGAAGAAAAAGGCAAAGAGAGGCGGTTCTTAGTAGTAGCAAAGATCTTACAATAACAAGATGCATAACGCTCATACATTTGAATTCTTAAATGGTCTAAGAGTATGGCGTTACTCATCTTGTTAGTATAACTTCTTTGACAGTAGCCCACAAGCGATCTTCGATGTTGTCATCAAAGTTAATCAAGAAATCAACAAATCTTCGGCTGGCCGATGTCTCGAAAATACTTATGCATATACTCTTTGAAAATCAGAACCCTGACTTCCAAAACGGAGAAGCTAAAACTTAACACGATACCATAAATATCACAGGCGCCCCGAAATGAACAGATTTCCAAGTGAAACAGAGACCAGAATCAGGAAACCCCAGCTGCCGAAATGCAATTCCAATATGTTCTCACGCTTTCAAAGAGTATAATTATGAATTATACGATACGATACATAATTTATTGATGTAGTTATAAACAAAAATAAACAACAAATTACACAAATTGGAAAACAATCGACCCTGTCTTCTTTATTTACTATATTTATGTGCCAACAGCCAGCAGAGAATCTATCTTTTGACCATAAATAACCACAGCTTACAGAGGGACATCAGCAAAAGGATTGAGATAGATACGACGGCGATGCTGGCAATTTATGGTCACATAAAAATCACAAAGGCATCGGAGCTATGCTTTCCCCTAAATGAATGGGGTTTTGCAGGACGACCTTCTGAGGGGATGGTACATTAATTCCCTGTTATATCCTTGTTCCTGGAATTCATCACGTTTGTTTGTCAATGGCTCGAAATTGAATTTTATCTGCCAAAACCTAGCTAGGAGCACACGTGCAGCCAGGGCCAGGGCCAGGGCCAGTCGTAAATGCTATGCACATATTTGTATCTTTGTATCTCAGTGGCATGCTCACCTGCCCAGGTGGGCAGGCGTGCGACTATTTATTCCAACTGCCAAAAGGCCAGCGCCCAAGGCTGTGGAGCAGCAGCAGTCTCCATGGCATCCGGCGAAAGTTAAGTCCGTGTGCTCAGTGTTTGCCTTTCGCCCAAAAGAATCCTCTTGAGCTCCAGGGAATCGATCCAAGACAAATTCGAGAAGCTCAACGCACACATTGGCACTGCTATTTGGTTTATTGTTGGCCAAAGTTTTTTGGCTAAGTGAAAAGTGCTCTCCGGCATAAGCAAGGGGGATCAAAGTTCCAAGCGCAGAAAAATGTGCTGCAATTTATCCGGCGGGCGGACAAATAAAAAGGAAAGTTAATAGTAAAGCATTAAGCATTAAGGATTCTAGAAGGAGAAACATAAGTACATATTTTTAAGTTATAACATTCAAACTGATACATTTTTCTATAATAATCAATCTGTTTGTATTTACTTTGCTATTCAAACTAACTACTCAAATAATTAATTAAACCCTGTTTTCTAGATATTTTCCCAGAATTAACGTCTTAAATTTAATTAACTTAACTTGTCGAAAACTTTCTAAAATAAACCCCCAAAGTAAGTAAAAATTAACCACTTAACATTCCTAATCCTTAATTTCTGCTCTTCTTCACTGGACCAAGAACGCCTGAGCTCTTCCCAAATGAATTATACATTCTCCTGTGCTACTTCCGAACTTGAAAATACTTTTTAAAGCTCTTACAGTTGAGTTAAACTCTTTGGGAATGGGCATTTAATTTCATTTACTTGAGAGTTTGGCAACAAAAACCAAGGAACCGCCTTCAATGTATGCTAACGAGACCCGCAGCCCTGGACCAGAACCAGGACCTTTCCCACGCCCATAGCCATGGCCCTGGCCAGTAGCCCGCACCCAAATCTCTAGATTTGCTTATAAATGTCCAACAAATGACAAACTTGACAAAACAGGAGACAATTCAGGGGACGACCAAAAGTTTTTCGCATGGAAAGCTGGCAAAGGAAAACTCTTCAGACAACTCGGTCAGAAGTTTTGCGGAGCGTTAGAATAAACCCAAACAATTGTGTCTTAGAGTGTGTGTGTGTGTCCTTGATGATCGATATTTGTCACACACAAACACTGGGACACAAAAGGGAGCCGCTTTTTAAAAGGTCCTTTCCTTTCCTTTTTGTGAATGCGACCAAGCGCAAACGATTATTCAATTTGCGCTCGCCGAATCTGAGCTCTATGCGAAGCGTTTAGCGTCGTCGACCTCTGTGTTTCGTTCGTTCCTCCATTATCCTTCGGGCCGTTCGTTGTGCACTTTCAAATGTCCTTGTTGAAAATGCCAGTGAGTGGCACACTGATGACATTAAGTAGCTGTCGGGTTGGTCAGGATTAGATAGCAAAAGTGCCTGATGTTAGTTTAAAGTAGATAAACAAAAGCGGATTCGTCCTGCCGTCGCTTAACCCCGTCATCCTTCCCGCGTCCCCAGCATCCCGGGCATCTCGTTTTCCGTCTGTCAAAAGCTGCCCATTGTTGTCGTTGCTTTGCCGACATTTGCGGCGGCTCCGGTGTCTGTGTGCCTACAGAGGGAGGAAAAATGTGACTGTAAATAGAATTTATTACCTTGAAACTATTATAATTTAAATGGTTTTTATATGAAATTTATAAATATATTTTTATTATTTTTAAATATTTGAATTTTAAAATTGTGTTTAAAAAAAATATATAAACCATATTTTTAATATTTTTACCCGCAAAGGGGTATTACAATTTAAATATTTATCCATAATTTTATATAATAATTTTTGTTGAGAAAAGTAAAGCTTAAAAATTTTATAACTAAGCCAAAAAGGTGTTAATTTTAATTCTGAAAGAAGTTCTCAGTTAGTTTTTATAACGTTTATAAGTCTGCATACTGCATTTAAAATTTTAAGAATTTAATTTTTGGATCAATTTTTGACAATTTTAATGATATAAGATATTGAAATTTTGAAAAAAAAAAGTTTTTCTTTCCGACATAGCTAGAAAGACTCGCCTGTTAATGCTGATCAAGAATATATATGATTTATGAGTCGGAAATGACTCCTTCACTGTCTTACTAGCTTTTGACTGAAATTATAATACCAAGCAATTATCATCTCATTTTAAGGATTTGTTACCTTCTTTTTCTCCTTGTGTATATATAATCCATGCTAAATCCTTCGCTTAATCTTATGTTCACCTAGATTAACCTTACCTTTTGGCCAACCTTAGATGCGTTCCTATTATTCATAACTATTCAACCAAATGCCAAACTAATTGGCTAAGAATTTTCGAAAATACTCTCTCCCTCTTAGGTTGACTCAAAAGAAAATGCTTTAATGCTAATCTTTACGTTTTTGGGTCTCTCAATTTATGGAATTTGCAGTCTGCACTTCCCCCCAACTCCCATCGGTGACGACGACTCTCTTGTCCCACCTGAAGACCCCCATAACCCACACTCTCTCTCCTTTGAATGGGCAACAACCACTTGTGGGCGCTAAAGGCCATATTATTTTCGGAGTTACTCCGAAATTCAGTGAGAAAGCATGCAAGGTGCGCTCTCTTTGACCTACTGTGCGGCTACTCTCTTAGCTACAGGGGGGGAAAAGCACTTTTCACTTTCATTTCAGCATCAAGACGTTGTTTGTTCCACGCAACGAATTTTCCAGCGGCAGCAGAAAGCAAAAGTTTGCGCTACTTGCCACTTGAACTTTAATTTTTTGGAGCGGGGGAGCTGTCCAACTTTTGGGTGGCGGAGTACTCCCCCTAACCTAGCGCAAAGTTTCCCTGCTTAACACCATCTCTGTAAATATTAAATTGGGGGAAAGTGGACTTAATTAAAATCTATGTGCCGTGGCCAGGATGGCAATAAACTCGCCCGCTTGCTTGCTGCAAACAAGAGACCGCAATGGAGTCCTGGGCCAAAGGACACTTGGGCTTGGGACAGGACCAGGACCAAGACCAGGACAAGGACCAGACAATGCCACAGAAATTCCCGCTTGAAATGGCAAAATGAGATATAAAATGAGATATTCGTGCTATGTGGAAAAACGACAATGATATATGAAATATTTCCAATACACACAAGACCCACAAAAAACAGGGAATCGTATTTATTACACATCCCTGGGATATCCCTCGAGGAAATGGTCATCTGCTGGCATCATAAATTTATGAAATGCATTTACAAAGCGTGTAATAATTGTAGAGCAAAAGCATTGAGTGGGTTTCAGGGGAAGTGGAGATCATAAAATCGAATGTCAATTGAATTTGCCGAAATCAAAAGGGAAATAAACGATGGCCACTTGATTAAATGTATATAGATATATATGTCTGCTGTCCGGGATTCCTTTTACAACTGCCAAGCACACACACACACACACACACTCGTTCGTGCTGAGAGTAGGTGAGAGGACAAACCCAAACCCCATTGGGGGCCACAACGTCATCAGCAGATGCCACTCCACTTCGAACGTTGCTTTGTTCTACTGCCGCCCCTTTGGCCTGCAGTGGAAATCCAATATTTACTCTGGCCCGCAAAGAGGCGGCAAAGCCAAAGACGTGGACACGGCCCTAAACAAACAAACTGTTAACAGTTTAAAGTTCCCATCGGTGCTATCAAGTGGGCGGTAGCCCCTAGCATCGTCTATGGTTATCGCCACGAAATTGACTTTAATTTGCCAAGCGGAAACTGAGCCATTTCTATTTATAAACACGCATCTGCTTAGATAAATGCGGTAAGTGGTTGCTAGTGAATTTCAAAAACATGTTTACCTGAGCTAACAACATCATAGTAAATAGGGAATTCGGGCAAGGATATCTTGGTTGAAATATACATATAAATATTAGGTATTTTCTATAAGGAAGTTTTGTATTTTTATACAGAACTTAAGAAAGTTTTTAGAGCAAAGAAAATTTTACTTTTAAAAACGCTTGTTAGTTTAATCCTTTTCATTTAAATTTTAAATATATCTTCAAAAAACCCCCTTTTGTCTAAGTAAACATACTATAAAATATTGAAATTTTTGAAGAAACACTTTCTGTCTGAAAAAACACTTTATAAAATATAGTTATGATATCTTTAAGCCTTAAAAAGGATCCAATATTTGAGGAATATACGGGAAATTTATGCGGAATTTATGGGGAATATATAAGGAATCTATGAGAAATATACATATGCGGAATATTTGAGGAATATATGGTAAATCTATGAGGAATATAAGAAGATTATCATCTCTTTCCCTAAGACTCCCTGCTTTATGAATATATATTCACCACATTTATGTTTATTTTTTCTTTCTAAAGTTAAACTCCTATGTACTTTAACTTATGGAAGCTGTAATTAACAAGAACTAACTGTTTTTTTTAGACCCTTTCCCCCAGAGCTGGATAATATTGCCTGCAGTGTACTATGTGTGTGGGTGACGGCAGAATTGCCTTTTAATTGCATAATGTTTTTCTTTTTTCAAATACAATATTTGCACTTGAAATTGCCGCACACACACACACACACGTGTGTGTCATGGCCGTGTGTGTATGGGTTCCCCTCCATTTTGTCTCACGGCCAAAGGCCAGCTGCCAGCTGCCAGCCCCGAATCCCAGTTTGTGACCTTGAAACTGTTATATCTCTGCACACAAACACGCGTAACGACTTACTTCTATGCGTTCACGGGTAGTTAAGAGTGGGCGGTCCTGGGTGGGTGGTGTGTGTGTGTGTGTGCTGTGGTTGAGCTGTGTCTGCTATGTGTGTGTGTGTGTGCGGTCTGACAGTTGAACTGTCTGTCCGCTCCAGTTCGACTGTTTGCACTTGACATTTTCAATTTGCATGACAGTTGCCCGAGAGTACGGACTGTCCTGGCAGCCCGTTAGACCCGCTCCGGCATCCTGGCACTTTGGCAGCTGCCCAGGCTCAACCGTTCAATTTGTCACGTAGAAATCCCAGCGGTGGTGCGGGTGAACTCCGGATTTTGGTTAACACTTCACGTAGCCCGCTTATATTTACCCAAGATCTGTAGTACACACTGGCAACAAGCTGCCTGCCTAATTATCCTAACCACTCCCACCCGCCGCCAGTGTTACTCCGCTGTAGATTCCCGCCTGATAAAATAAAATGTCTTTGCTTAGCATCTAAGGAGCCCCCGTGCCGCACGCGAACTAAATTTCCAGACTGCCGTGGCGGGGGTTCCAAGGAACTTTCCTTTTCAGCCAGCTAATTGATGAGCCAGCCAGCCGCAGGACCTTCAGCGAAATGCCTTTCGATCTGGTTTTGGGGTCCTAAATTTAATTTAATCATAGTCACGAGTTTCGATAAGGGTTTGGTGAGAATTTCTAACGATTAGATTTAATAAAGAACCTTTTAAATTTAAGTTTAAGTTGCTTTGAATAGGCTTAAAGTTTAATTAATTAGACAAATTTAAGATTAGTTTTTTCTTGTAAATTAAAGAAACTGTTTTGATATCAATTTAAGCTTGGTCAATTATAGAAATTTAAGATTATATTCTTAACCACTTTTTTTTTGCAAATTAAGGAACTTGTTTTGATATAAATTCAACCTTGCTGGGTTTCTTATACAATTCCTTCTTTAATCAAATATTTCTCTTTAATAAAGTGCCGGGTTTTATGTCCACATATTGCATATTCAACAGCTCATGTTCATGTTTATGTGCACTTCATTAAAAGCTGTGAATGTCAACATAATCTAAAATTTCGCAAATACAATTAATATGTATGGTCTTGTGTTAACAATACATTTACCATATTTTTCAGAGTGTGGTTCTTTAATAACATCAAAATAAAACATTTAAAAGTAGACTCTAAAGGTTCCTTAATATAACTTTAATATGCTTTCTATATATATACATTTAAAGAAAGGAAGGAAAGTACTTATTTTAAATATTTTTAAGGAGACCTTAGCTCTGTTGTATACCCTTTTAAATATTAATTTTAAAGTACATTTTCATTAAAAAGGATTTATGATATATTCAAGTCTCATCTTAATAATAAAATAAAATTAAATAAAAAAATATCTTCACACATTTTCCCCCACACATTATGCTATCTTAAAAGATGGACTTTGATGGACATAAACTTTTTGGGTCAACATTTTCGCCTTGCAATAGTTTAAGCTTTTAATGGAAGAAGCATGTTCACTTGGGGTTTTTGTTTCGGTTTCGGTTTCAGGCATAATGAACTTCCTTTTTTTTTTTGCCTTTTATGATATTTATAAGCTACCCACTGCATCCACCATTAACATCCACCATCCACCCACATCATAATTTCGTTTTTCCAGGTTTTATGGTCGAAAGTATGCCGCATTTGTCGGTTACTTTTTTGCGCAACCGGAAATTGCCGGAACTTGGCGCTGGCACCTGACAATTATAGCTATAACGGTAAGCCTGTGTGAGTGTATTTGTGTGTGTGGGTTGGCAATTATTTACCGCCGCCATTTTGGCACATGTCCCTGACTTTTATAAGGGTACTGCTAATGGCCAATGGCAGATATAAATCAATTTCGAACTGCGCCAAAGATGAATTCATTTGAATTTCAATAAAAAAGGGGGCTATTATGGCAAAGGGATTACGTGAAGTTCACAGAAATGCTGATGAAGCAGATTTTATTGAATGGGAAACTCATTATACCATTCTGGATATTATCTGAAATTGGCCATGCATTTTTTTTTAAACATTTAATCTATTTAATTACGGAATTCAATTCCCTCTTTAACTTTGTATGAATATATTTTATATCCCAAACACAAAGGAACCTTTATATGATTATATATACAGATCAGAAATTAAAGTTATTACCAGACCATCAAGTAGAGACCTCAAAATCAACTCTTTATTATGAATTTCCACTCTTATTACCTCTGAAATCGATTCCCTTTACCCAACTTTTAGCACTTGAATTTGCAAACACCGCAAAAAAGAAATCCACAAAGTACCTTTGGACTCTTCGCTTCTCAATTGGAAACTCAGCCCACATTCCTTTGCCAAGAACCGAACATATATCGGGTACTATATTTTTTTATTGCAAGACGTTGATGCACTATGTACAGTACATATCAAGTGGAACTTGCGACACCAAGCACGTGCTTGTTCTGTTAGTAATTAGTAAAACGCGAAGGACTTAAAAAAAAAAAGGATGCGGGGAGACTACTACTGGCGTACTGCCGGATTGGTTGCTTGCATGCGTAAGTAGGTTAAGATTGAAGTTTTTAGTTTTGGGAGGCTATCAACGTTAGATATTATTGTGTACAAATCGTTATAATTTGCACAGAGGACTCTAAAGGGTTCATGCAGTTCAAAGGATGTTCTACAGTGGGGCAAAACTAATGGTAAAAAGGATCTAGTGTTTCTTATTGGTACGTGAAAATTTAGCTGACCGAGCAAGTCAGTACTTTCCACGTCACCACGGATTAAGTTGTATATGAATGTAATACCTAGCATGGTTCTACGATCAGATAAGGGGGGTAAGTTAATTAGTAAGAGTCTACTAGAATAAGACGGTAACCTCTGGTTTGCATCCCAGTTTAAACCGCGTAAAGCGAAAAGTAAGAAGTTCTTTTGAACCGATTCTATGCGTTTACTATGGACGCCATACTGAGGGCTCCAAACGCAGGATCCATATTCTAAGATAGGACGAACAAGTGAA